>PVIR01000064.1:165670-182997 GCA_004026965.1 Petromus typicus | reverse complement strand
GTCTGTCTGCCTGTCTGTCTCTCTCTCTGTCTTTCTCCTTTTTTTATGGATCTGGGGATTGAACTAGGACCTTGAACTTGCCATGCAGGCAGTGGCACCAAAAAGTGAGATGCTTACCTATTCTGTGTAATTTTACTTCCATACAATTTAAGTTTTCAAAATAAGCTTTTGAAAGATGCTCCTGTGAGAAAAGTGTTGTGCTTTTAGAGTAGTAGCCAGTGTGACATCTTTCCCTGTTAGAGACCTTTTCACTTTGGAGAGGTCACATGAGTACGATTGCTGGACAGACAAAGTTCAGGATAGATGGAGTACTACTTTGTTATCCCCCGCTCCCTATGTGTGGCGCACATGTGGACACATATATGAACCTAGAAAGAGAGGTGGTGGAAATTCTCTGTATAAGTATACAATACAAATACATGAAAATAATAAAACTTTTAGATTGATAAAGGAGTGATTTGCCTAAATTAATATGTACCTTTAGGATATTACCTTGTGTGCACTTTCAAAAGTTATGTGTAGAACTTTTGATTCGGCATTGAGAATTCCAGTAGCTTATAAGCCCAATTTATTTCCTTCTGTAAGTACCCCATCCCTGGAAGAAGCCCGTCCTCTCCTAAGGTGTGGATGCAAAGCACAGTTTTAACTGTGGATCTGCTATTAAGGCTTCGGTGACAAATTTCCAGTGTCCCCTCAGTGTTGGCCATACAGTTAACGGTGCTGACATGTGGCTGCAGCACAAAGAAGACTGAGCCTGTGCTTGCAGCTCTTCCTGTGTTGCGGCCTCCGCACTCCCTTCTCCACTGCTCCCCTCCCTCCACGGCCCACCTGTCCTGGCACCTTAGCTTTTCCCCCACGGCCACTCCTCTGTTCGGGATTGTGCCTTCCATTCTCACAGCATTACTTGGTGTTTCTTTTTTTGCAAAAACTTCAAGACCTCATACACATTTCCAGGACCGTGCCTCCTTAGGTCTTTGTCTACTTGTCTGTTTCCCTAGCGTGGTGAGTTTGCTTTGTTCTCATTTTTTCCTGTCTTCTGGCACATGTGTTTTTATTTCAACGGAATTAACATTAAGCAAATAAAGCTAGTATGTTCTGTTAAGAAAGCTAGTGTTATGGTAAGAAGTAAATGCCAGTAGTTCTTTTGTACCTTTCTAGAGGCCTTGCCTTTTGTGACCCCACCAGCTCTCTTCCACATGGCCTCGGGAAGGTGTGGAAGGAGAGTATGGCAATTTGCTCTGAGAGGACCAAGCCTGGGAGCAGTGCACACCATTCTGCGCACTTTGATAAGCCAGGTCTGGCTTACATCCCGCTGTAACTGTAGACGAGGCTAGGACATCCAGCTGCATTCCCATGAAGAATATGAAGTGGGTTGTGCAGCAGCTATCAAGTCTGTGCTATAAGTTTTTGTAGAATTAATCCACTTTCAGATTTGAATTGACATTCCTTTCCCCTGAGATAGTAAGTCACTTTATGTGGAGTGTGGTGTGGAAGTCAAGTGGTAGGCAAAGGGAAAGATAGGGTAGTTGTGCAGATTTTTTTTGTGTATGTGATGCTTCTCAGGCAGGGGCAGCACCACTGAGCTCCATCCCCAGCCTGTTCAGATTCTTTCTGCAGTCTAGTAGCTGGCTATCTACCCTAGATATAGATAGATAGATAGATAGATAGATAGATAGATAGATAGATAGATACATACATATAAAATTCTTTTCATATTTGTTGCGCATTGTCAGTACTTTATCATTTTGTAAAGCCAAATTTTCCAAAGTCTACCTGAAAAACCATACAACTCCTAATAGTACTTCTTGTACAAAGTACCTTTGCTTTTATCACTGTCATAGTTATACTGCCTCGTTCAGCTGATACATAGATACGTAAATTACATTATTTTGAGAATTAAGTCATCCTTATAAAAGTGACATGTGTTTTAGTAGAGCTAATGTTCAAAGAAAATGGTTCCTTAGAATTCAGCATAGAAAGAGAATTAGAATTCAATCAATGTGATAAATCACTGAACTTGTTGTTGAGGACCTCAATTTAAATTAAACCTTTAAGAGCAATAACCTCTTTTCAATTTTGGTACTACCAGGAGATAATGGAACTTCTAAGTGGAATGAATTTGATTTACAAGTACAGCAATTCTTTCTCCAATCGCTGATGTTTTCCACAGTTTGTTTTATCCTTTCAAAGTTTAATCAATAACTAAGGTAAGTGAATTGTCTCTCATTTCTTTCCTATTGAAAACATTGTCTGGTTTTTGGATTTGTACTACTTCTTTTTGACTTAGGGACTATAGGTGTGTGTGTGTGTGTGTGTGTGTGTGTGTGTGTGTGTGTGTGTGTGTGTGTGTGTGTTTAATTGTTTCGAATGTATGTTTGAATAATTTCCTGACCAGAGTTGATTTTAAACATAAAGTAAAAGTCTTAGGAAATATGTATTTAGTGATAAATAGACACTTCCTCAGTTTTGCTTTGTCTTTTGAGTCAAAGATAACTTTCCAACAGCACATGACCCAACAACACTGCATCAGAGCCCATAAGCCAGTGCCCTGCTCAGCCTTGCACCAGGTCCAAGGGTCAGTCAGCGAAGGTGGGATTGTCTTAAGGAACTGGTCAGCCCAGTCAGTCTCCTATGGATTATTGAGGCCATTTCCTGGCTTTCACTAGGATACTGCTTTAGTTTCCTTTCTGCGTCCACAAATGACCACAAACTTGGTGGTTTAAGAACAATTGAAAAATTATACTTTTATAGCTGTAGAGGCCACATCTGTCTCTTGGAGATGCAACCAAAACACAGACAGAGCCCTCCTCCCCTCTGGAACCCTCAAGGAAGTGTTCATTCCCTGCCTCTTCAGTTGTGGTGGCTCCTGACATTCCTTGGCTGCGCCAAGGAACTGCTGCAGCCTCTGTTGCCTCAGCCTTCTGCCCTCCTGCCAGTGTCTTATCTCCTTTCCTCTGTCTTGTGGAAATTTCTTCTAGAGTTCACTCAAGGAATTCGAGGTAATCTCAAGGTCTTGAAATCTGTCTTATCTGCAAAATCTCAATTTACCACATACTATAGTAACATTCACAGATTATAGAGATTAGGATGTGATATCTTGTGCATTGCGGGAGCATTATCGAACCCCTTAGTCAGTAAAAGTCATTCCAGCAGTAACTGCTCAGGATATAATTAGTAACTATAAAGCTATCTTATTTAGTTGAGTTCTAGTCAGGCAAAATACAGTTGTCTGATGGAGCACAGCACATCCCTTGTGAAAGTGTACATTCTTCTTTCTTAGGAAAGGCAGCTCATGTATCATGGCAAGGAAAAATGGCAAATTTAACACTTTTGGCTATTTTCTATGTTTTTGTTTAATATCTGATATAGATTTTCTCTGTTCTTCTTTGGGCTATGTACATTAAATGATGATATTGTATTTACATTATAAAAGTTCTTCTGAGAAGAAAGAACATTAACCTGCCTTTTAAAATCATATTTATATTTACTATGATTAGAGAAATACAGTCCTCTTTAGGAAATTTATAAAAATCAAAATAGCATGAAGAAGAAAGAAAAACATTAGCTGAAAATCTATAAATAACTTCAATTGATAGTTCAGTTTCTTTTGTTATATTATGTTCGTTTTCTTATTATATTCATTTTCTCCCTGGAATATCTGGCAGTTGTTATAACATTTGTCCACACTATTGTTAAGGAAATGAGGGTTTCAGCTGTTGGAAAAGCAAAGAAACGGAGCTACATCTAAGGCTTACAGTCTGCTTTTTTCCTCAGTTGAGAGCGTGGCCTTACTGACTTGAAGTGGATTCAGGTACAGAGAGCACAAGCATCTGCTTAAACAGAAGTCTGTCAGAGGCTAGTGTCCGTTCTTCCTGAATACATCTGGAAGCCATTGTCTCGCATGTGTTAGATAGAACCCCAATCCCGAGGGATGTGCTGAGGAGAAACAAAAGTCAGTCACGAGCGCCTAAGTCTGGAGTTAGTGAGTACTTTATGCTCATGTGCATGCATGAGCACATTTTAACATCACAGTGTATATATTAGCATTTTAAAATATCAGACTTTCTAGAGTTTATAGCTTCGTAAACCCACAGCTCCCCTCATCTGATTAGTTTTTTCCTGAACTTTGTGGAGCATAATTTATAAGATACAATAGTAATGGACTTAGAAAAAAAGGTGTTATGAATATTTTTGGTGTATCACTTTGGTCAAAAAAAATATGTGTTGGGCCGGGAATGTAGCTCAGTGGTTCCGGCGCCTGTCTTACAAGCGCAAGGACCCGGGTTTGATCCCCAGTAACCACATAACAATACTGGGCGTGGAGACTCACCCCAGCAGCAACCAGTACCACATACCACAGTGCTGGGCGTGGTGGCTCACGCCTGTAATCCCAGCACTTGGGAGGCTGAGGCAGGAGGATTGCTGTGATGTGAGTTGGAGGCTGAGCTCAGGGCCAGCCTGAACCACAAAGCAAGACCCTGTCTCCAAAAAAAAAAAAAAAAATGTGTGTGTGTACCTATATATAGTTACCTTTGTGTCTACCAAAATCAGTTTTTTAAAAGAGGATCATTTGATCCTAGTATCACAAAAACCTTATTAAAGATGTCTTGGCTTCTCCTATATTAAATGGCTTTTCTCTACCCTTGGGGGAATTAGAAATTAAAGTCTAAGAATAGTATCAAGCATAGTGGAAGTTCAAGGGAAGAGTGAAAGGGGTGTGTATTTTTTTTTTAAGTATAGTGTGAAAGCTTCCCAACCTCTCCCACCAAGTGTCACTTTGGCCCAGAGCTGAATTAGTTCTCATCTGATTAAATCAAAACCAAATTCTGCTCTTTCCTAACTGCTGTGAAATGCATATTTTTAAAAATGTGTCAAAAAGCAAGAATGTAATCCTAGTAGGAACAACTCTTTTAAAAGAGGATAATTAGCATTTCATTTATATCATTACTTTACAACTTTTCAACATAATGAAATTATTCATTGTGTTTATGTGACATGTAATTATTAAATGCCTGGTCAGAATCCCAGGATAATTTTGAAATTCAGATTGCTCGATTTGTGTCTGTGGAGACTAGAGAAAGCTTAAGATTGTGTGGAGAACCAGAGTGACTTCTAGTGTTTGTCAAGTGAGGGTGGCGGTGATCTCAGGGCCATCATTAAACTTCGATTTTCTGTTTAGGGCATCAAAAAGGGGCCCAGATCACATAAACAAATGGCTGATTCAAAAATTGTTGGTTTGAATTTGGGAAGCACCACAGATGTACGTTTTACATATCCACACAAGCACGTTCTCAAATATCTGGTTAGCAAAAATCTGGTTCCCCTGTTTGATTAAAAGTTAAAAGGCCTGTCAAAGAGAATAGAAGGGTCTTTATAATTGAAAATTGTTTGCTACCTTTTTGGCTCTCTACCACTGTCCTATAGAGCAGTACCTCTTAGAGAAATCCCAGGACTTCAACATCACCTGAAGTAATGGTTAAATTAGGTGTCAAACTGGCATGGTTGTGGTGCCCAGATGTCTGCTCAAACCCTGGTTGAGCTGCTGCTGCTGAGGTGCTTTAAGCAGAAGAGTTACGTTAGTAGACTTTGAATAAGAGATTATCCTCCATTTTCTTCGAGCTTTGTCTAATTGGTTGAAAGCCTTGTGGAAAGACTGTTTGGGGGCTCCAGAAGGATTTCTGCCCTGCGCTACTGCAGATGCGAGACTCCCATAGTGACCCTTGTTAGGGTGCCCCGCCTGCTGACCTGCCCTGTACACTCTCGCTTTGCTAGGCCTACAACCAGGGGAGTCAGTTCCTCCTCCCTGCTCTCCTTTCTCGGCATCTTTCTTTTTTCAGGCTTCTTTTTCCTCTCTCTCCTTTCCTGTCCATACGCATGCCATTGTGTTTAACTTGTTGGAAATGCACTTTCTTGTCCCACAGAATCTGTTGAGGGTAGAAAACCCAGGAGCTGCTGTAACAAGCCCTCCGGTAATAGTCCTGACCCCTGGCTGCAGCCATTGCACGTAGATGGAAGAAGAAGTTAAAAGAAATCGAGGTTCAGAAAGATGAATTTATCCAGAGTCATGCAGCTAGTTGGTTCATTCTTAATGCTTTCAAAAAGATGAATATCCATGGGTATCTTGGTAGTCTTTGATTCTCCTTTTGTACCTTACTGTTGTGATGCCTAGTTTTCTTAGGGAAATAAATCATGAAAGGGATCAACTATGTGTGTGTTTGCGTTTTAGCACTGGGGACTCAATCCAGGCACTTTGCCCTAAACTGTTTATTGTGGTCCCTCTGGAAGACATGGCCACATTCATTCATGAAATTGACCGTGGTTATGTTTGTCGGCCAATGCAGAATCTACAAAAATAAAATTTTGCCAGACACTTCTGTTTGTGAGTCAAATTATTAACAAAGATAAGTGTTCATGAACCAAGATACTACTGTATTTGTATATGTCTAGACAGGTTGGGCTTCCACTTGGGATCTTCCTACCTCAGCCTCTCAGAGTTCTAAAATTACAAGCGTGTGCCACCACACCCAGTTGAGTTCTAAACTTCAGGGTCACCAGGTTTATTTTTCATTTTATCTAGTGAAGGATTTTATTGACTGATTTTAAACTCGGTGCTCCTGATAGTCATGGCAGTGCTAGCACTTCTGGTTGGAATGCCATGTCCTATTCCTAAGTGGAGACTTGATCCTCTGACTTACCTGGCCGCCTGACGTAGACATCCACTGGGAATTAGGACTACTGAAAATAGCTCAGGACTTTCACTCTGTCGTATAGTTTTTCCAAGGCATCTGGAGACCCTTTGTTAGGTATCTTTGTACTGTAGGACATGTTCACTGTGGCTACTAGGATATGTTCGAATGGTATGCGACAATTGCCATAGACAGATGTCAGTAGTACATCTGGGATTCTGATGCATTTTAGTCATTAAAATGGATGTTCTGGTTTGGGTGGTTCACTTGTGCAAGTAATGTTTCAGCATCCAGGATCAGGTCTTCCTGGAACCCGAGTTATTGTATTCCTCTAAGGTTGCCATGAAAGGAGAAGGCTGTGGGTTTTTTTAAAGGCCAGACTGAGAAAGGTACTCATCATTGCCATCCTTGTTCTGTTGGCTAGAAGTGACTGGACCACACCTAACTACAAGGGACCTTGAGCAGTTGTTAGGTGCCCAGAGAGAAGAAGGAATAAGTTGGTGACTTGCTAGCAGACTTGGAGCTCATGTGCCCCAGTGGTGTAGACTGTGCTTCTGCCCATATGGATGAATGGCTTTCCTGATGACCAGAGCATGGGACATGTGTGGGGCAGAGAGCGAAACGTGTCCGTTATTGAGACCACCTGACAAACTTGTAGGGAAATGGCACATGGTGCCAGCTCTTGCCCACACCTTCAGCAAGGTTCATATACCATCCCTAGGTTGTAAAGTAGCTGTGCCATATTTGCCATTCTATCAGCGGTATGGACTGTACAGCATTTGCCACCATTTTTTTCCTCCCCATCATGTGCAACTGTACCTTTTCTCCCTATTTAAATTCACTGCCTGTTTGTCTCCTCCTGGGCAGCCTAGTCCTGTCATCACGCCAAGAATATTGTCCCTCAGGCTTTCCTGAGGGGCTGGAGTATACTGTGTTCTGGGCACCAGTCAGGAGAATACCTGTTGCCGTGGGTATCTGTTGCTATGGAACAAAGTTTTCCGTAGAACCACAGTTTATTTTTTCCCATAAGTCTTTTGATGTGTTGATTGGACTCATCTGGGCATTGTATTCCATGTGTGGTTGGCTAGGTCAGGCAGGTGGGTGATCCGGCTGCAATCCGGGCTGAAGCAGTTAAATGCCAGCTGGCCCCTCATCTCCCAGGGCCTGTCTCCCCATGGCCTCTTATCAGGATAAGAGTGCACACACTGTCCTGGGCTCCCCTAGCACTTAGGGGTGGAAGCTGTAAAGCAGCCCCTTGTCAGGTCTCATGTGGTCTTGGGAGTTCCAGTTGCGTGTGTATTGGTCAGAGCAAATCACAAAGCCCGCCCAGGCTCTTAAGAGAAAGGAAACCGCTCTTTGTGCTCAGGGATGGAAGGACTTGTTGGCAACTGTATTTGGGAGATTACTGGCACGTCTTGTCATTCAGTCACCTGAGGCAGCATGGAATGCTTCCTTCGTTCACCACCACTGTAACCTTCTTCCGGGAATGTACGAGGGATGCAGAGGGAACGCTGAGCAGGCAGTGTGGCTGGTGCTGAGAGTTCCTTATGGGAAGGCAGTGAGCTTGAAGAGTTAAGTAGTAACCTTAATTCTAGGCTAAAGGCTGTGGAGCCTTGAATCAGTGGCGGTAAATAACAAAGCTGTGTTTAAAGAAGACTCACAGTGAAGACTCACAGTGGTGTGTAAAGAGGATTGATTGGTGACTGTAGAGAATAATGCTTTGCATTTCTTACTTATTAAAAGAGTAAGTTTGAAATATTTTCACCACATAGAAAAATAAATCTGTAAGGTGATAGATGTATTAATTGGCTTGATTTAATCATTTCCAAAATGGTTAACATATATCAAAATATCTTTCTGTAGCCCATTATAATACAATATAAATAATAGCTATGTATATAATATTTAGAGTTATTTGTCAGAAAGAAAATTCATACTTGAAGGGTAGTGTCACTGGCCATGACCAGCTTACTTACATAGACATGACATGAGCAAACCTGGGTTATAGGGAGGATGATCGGGACTAACAAAGCAGAAATGTATAGAAAGTGGGTGCAAGGGTAGGGAAGGGGAGGCCAGTACAGTGAACCAAGCAGGTTTACACTGAGTTAGCACAGAGGTTTGAACTCATCTTGAAACTCTAGATCTAGAAGCTGGTCATTGAGGGGCTGTCATATTTATGCTTGGTTTGGTTTTTAGGGGACAGAGCTGGGTAAATATGCCACATCTGTTAGCTAGCATATGTAATACTGTGGAAGTGAACAGCCCCCAAATCTCAGTGGCTTCCAACATGCCAAGATTGATTATAGGTCAGCTCAAATCTTCTGCATATCTTCTCTATTTTTCTATCTCTGCTGAAGTTGCTAGTCCTATTTAGAACGTGTTTGTCTCGGTGGGGAGAAAAAGACACAGTGATAGAAACACAGATTAGCTCTCAAATTTCTTTTACAGATCACACCCGACCTTCCACTCATGTTTTCGTCAGTCAGAGGACATCACCCAATTAAGCCTGATGTCCATGGCGGGGGGAGAGGCAAGGGTCGCATCCTCCCCAAGGAGGGCTCACCAGGGAAAGGTCTATAGAAATGAGCAGCAGATATTTTTGAATAAATAATACAATCAGCCACACTTGCATTTTTCTCTATTTTTATTGTGCAGATAATGACAAATCACCATAGAAAATACTGAAAAGCACATGACAAACTTCTCCAGTCACTGCAAAATTTTGCTCCCTAGAAATAACTGCTGTGGTTAATGTTTTGTTATAAATATCCTCAAAAATTTTTCTGTAGGAAGTTTTTATAATGGCAGCAAACAAAGTGCTTTTTTGTAACTCGTACTGACACAGTGGTGCACAGTGCATATGCATGCATGTCACTGAATACACATCCACATCCTAACTATAAACGGCCCTCTAAACTTCTACTGTATGCACACACCATTATTAATTGTTCGACATTTAATATGTTCACTTGAGCATTACCATAATCTTATATCTACTTTGCACATTTATCAGACTATTTCTCTTGGGTGAATTTCTGCCAATTAAAAGGAATATGTTTTTAGAGTCCTTTTGGATTCATCATTGACATTGTATAGCTTGCTTTTCAGGCCTAGTCTCTGTTCCTTCTTCTAAAATGGAGTAGTGTTACCATGGCAATAGAAAAAAAAATATCACTACTTTCAGGAAAGTGCCTAATTTATCTTTGTCTTCATTGTAACTCAGAAAGTTACATTTTTGTACCAAGGTTGCCACATAAATGCTTGTGTGGCAAGTGACGTCCACCATCGCTAGTTACACTGTTTGACAAATCAGCTCCTGTATTGTCTGCTAGGAAGTGCTCTGCTGGGCACAGCCAGCCAGTGTGTCAGTGAGTCACACTGTATAGGAAGGACCAGCACCTGATAGGCTTTTAGTTTATGTAAAGATCACTTAAAAATTACAGTGGGTTTATCTGTGACCTCGTGTCTCTCAAGGTCATTAGAGAGCGTGGTACTGGCTATCACCTGTATTTTCTTGAAGAGAAGGAAAATTAAGATAGGGCTCATTTAGTATTTCATCTTTAGCCCACGTTCTGGGGAAGATCTACTACTTTGTAAACTAAATCTTAACTCTGAATAAGAAACTGGTGGTAAATTACCATCACTTCGGAGGTGTCCATGTGAGATCATGGGTGGAGGTGGAACACTGTTGTAGGAGGGTGGGAGGCAGAAATAAATGGCAGAAAAGCATTGTTGCCGTCCAGCTGCAGAGATGAGGCTGGGGAGCCCTGCTGCTTGACTTCTCTGAGTCTGCAGTGCTGTTACCCAAAGTACCAAGCTGCCAATTCTGTGTGGCACAAACACCTTTACGTTCAGGGTGTGAAGGGCCATTTCCCATGACACCTGGAATAAGAGCCATTGTATATCATCATTTTTCTCCTTCCAACAAGGTAGTGTAGCAAACAGATACGAACAGAGGTGGGCTTCAGATGTACTGCTTTGTAGCTGTGTGGCCGAGGCTTTTACCTCCAAGCTTTCTTGTTTACTAAATGAAATCTATTAGTAATATCTGCTTTATAAGATATTTATAAGATTAAAATACATAGAACACAGAGCATGATCCCTGCTTACCTCATAGGGAGAAATTAATAAACAGTGGCTATTTGTAGAATATGTTATACAATCAGGTTATGTTCTTTTTTTTTTTCTCCAAAAAGCAGTAATATAAGAGGTAGGTTTTACATACGTTGTTAAGGGTAGTTCTACAGCCTGTGCTATGCCTGTGGAGGTGACTTCACTTTAAATGTTTCCAGTCTTTTTTCTGTGTGTATTTTAAAAAGGCAAACTCCACAATATTTTAGTGTCTCAATACAGTGCAATTCAATTTATTTCCTCACTTATCAGTTAAATGTGGATGTTGCCAGACAGAGTGTAATTTCAGAGTCCAAGCTTTTTCTTTTTTATGGTTCTACTATCTCTCAAGACCCCAAATGTGAGTGCTGCATGTTGTGAAAGGAAAAGCAAAAAGGAGCGCTGTGGAAGAGGTTTCCGTGGGCCCGGCCCAGCAGTGCCGCCTCTGCCTCCTGCTGGCCTGTGATTTATTGCTGCACCTGACTGTGTGGAATACACATGAAGCCTAGAACATTGGCTGAGCACACACTTCCCAGAAACACATGCACACTCTGGAAAGAGGACTTGGGCTTTGGACAAGAGCTGGATATAATTATGTGATTATGTCTAGTTCCAAAGCATAGTCCAGAGGTTAGATGTTGTCTGTCATAACATGAAAGTGGAACAATGAGACTTAGTCACTGAGGAGACAGTGCAAGTGAGAAGGAGTTGGGGATTTTAACCACTGAATCCAATGAAGTCAACAGTAAACCATTACAGGAAGTTGGGCTGTCAGACAGACACACGTTCTGGAAGATGAGCATTGAAGGGTAGTGATGAGCATGTTCGGGCCAGAAGAGTTAGAGCAGCTCCTAGAAATACTGTGAAATCTTCCTCAGATCCCTGGGAGAATAGACCTAGGGCTTCACCATGGCTATCTTCTTAAGGAGAACAGGTCTTAATCTTCATTTGAATTTGACTGTGTTCATTCTAGACATTTTACTCACCCCAGAAGTGGAGAGTAAGGGTTTTTTGGGGGGAGGGGATATATATTTTTATTTTTTTAGGCTTTTAGAGACAAGGTCTCGCTTTGTGGTTCAGGCTGGCCCTGAGCTCAGCCTCCAACTCACATCACAGCAATCCTCCTGCCTCTGCCTCCCGAGTGCTGGGATTATAGGTGTGAGCCACCACGCCCAGCACTGTGGTATGTGGTATTGGTTGCTGCTGGGCATGAGTCTCCACACCCAGTATGGTATGTGGGTACCAGGGAATCGAACCCAGGCCCTTGCGCTTGCAAGATAGGCACCAGAACCACTGAGCTAACTCCCCGGCCCCCGAGGGGATATATTTTTTAACATACTCATTTTCAGGTAGAACATGCCTAGCATACCTTGAACCTGGGGATACTGTCCTCTGACTGGTGACTTGTGTGTCTGCTTCCCAGGAAGAGCAAGATCCCCATGAATACAAGAGAGCTTGAAGGATGCAGACCTAGAAGGACCCTGGGCAGGTAAGCATCAAGTGATCCCCGTCCCAACGTAGATCTGGTGTTGAACACATTTTATATTTTGCTTTAATTTGGCTTCAAGTACAGCAGGATGACTGGCTGCTTACACATAAACACAGAGTCTATCAACTAACTCTGTGCCTCAGGGAATTTTTTAAAAATCTTTTAATTATGTAAAGAAGTGTTCATTACCCACAGTGTCCTTCATAGCTTCCTGTGCCGATGCCTCACTTAATAATTCAGCTAGAGGGAGGCAGCATGTCCTCTAATCTCATATTTCTTCCTTGCTGCTACCTGTATTTAACTCAGTATGCGCTTGGTTCAAAGTGTCTGAGTTTCCTGTCCTCCAAAATCTTCTTCCGTGGTAAACCCAGGGCATCTTTACCTTTGTTATATGTAGTTTTCACTCACCTTAGCCATTCAGTAACTTTTAGTGCAAATCAAAGAATTTTCCAGATTTTAGGTGGAGAAGAGAAGGTGCAGATTGAGCTGTCTTGGTAACATTGCAGCCCCTTACTCATTTGTTTCTTAAACATACATGGCACGTTTATTGGCTGGGTGGTGAGCTTCAAGGGATGCAGTTTTGGAATGTGGCCCAGTCCTCTCAAGTAGCTCATAGAGTCTGATAAAAGAGAGAGGAACCAGCCTTCCACTATGCATAGCTGGGTGGTAGAGAGATATGGCAGGAGGTAGTGCAGGGCCCCCCAAAAAACGATCAGTTCATGCTGTCTGAAGAGCTGCAGAGAGGATCCGAATAAAACTTCCCATCAGAGAAGCTTGTGAGCAGATAGTGGAGTAAGACATGCAGAACCCACACATTTCAGTAGAAGAATTAGTGTCAGCAGTTCCTGTAGCTCTGAAATTATTTGGTAGAGGTGGGAAAGCAGGAGTCCAGGTAGCTGGAGTATGGGCTAGGTGGGGGCCTAGTTAGAGATGCCATCGAAAGGATGAGGAGGACCGATGCTCCACACTGAGGAGTTTGGGCCTTATCTTGCAGGCAATAGGGAATGGCTGGTGGTGGATATTAACCTAGTGAATGAAACTGTTGGCTGCTGCATTTTTAGGGAAATAGAGTGAGCTGAGAAATTCATGTTAGGCTTTACTTTTGGACTGTGGAGGTTGGCACATTTATTTCCATGAATTTGAAGTATTATCAACTATCTTTTGAGAAGCCCTTTGACTTAGATCTAGAAGTGCATTTACAAGAAAGTACAGAGCAGATATGAATTCCTTTACTCAGCAGCTCTGTGTTAAACATTGACCTAGAGGAGATTGAGATCACCGGCCGTCCCTGGGCACTTACGCCCACCTGCAGAAGGTCGCTAGCAGAACTGCGCTGAAAATGGCCTCAGGTTCTCCTTTAACCTCATACTGCCAAGTGATAGATCTTAAATGAGAAAATATAGTGCTGGATCAAGAAAGGAGTGTGCTTTTTATTTTCAGAGTGGTTTGAGCAAGATGTTTAATCCTGAATTGTTGCCTCATCTCTAAAGGTGGAAATGATGCTGCCTGGCCTCTGGGTTACAATAAGTTCTGCTGTAACAATTATTTTCAAATCACTAATATCTTCTGGTAGTATTGACATGTTAAGGAAAACTATGATCAATACATGGATTTTACATTTATTTATGTGAGATTTTTGTCCCTAAGACACACTAGGTATAATACAGAACACTGCGCCCAGCTGAACAGAGCTGTGTATGAATACACAAAACACATCCCACCCTAACAAATTTGCCAGCTGCCTTGGTTCTCAACACACCCCAAGCCGCAACCCCACATCACCCTCCAGTTTTGGGTGACCTCTACCTTTTCCCAGGAAGTAACTCACAGAGTAGCTGGTCTGACACTTGTGTTAACAAGCACAGTGCAGGACTTTGCCAAGATAAAGTTCCAGACATTTACTGAGGGGTTTATGTGTCCCTTGATCATTTAATCCTGTGAAATCATGCTGCTATGCTAGGGTGTTTCACTGGGTCACTGGCGAAGCTGGTGAAGGCTGTATCCCCAGTCTAAATTTCCCATAAACGCTGTGGCTTTTCTGTAGGATTTTTTCATACCCGGTGATTTGTATGGATGTTTTTGTTTCATGATAGTAGAACTGACTGTTCTTTAAAATATGGGATGCAGTGATAAAGTCCTTGGGACAAGAGTCATTGTGGGCATCAATATATCCGATTTTATTCATTTGTGAAGCAATTCAGTAAGGACCAGATCAAATGCGAAGAGTCTTCGATTGGTGTAGGAGGAATGCAGGTCAGCGTTCCTCTTCCGGCCAAGGGACAGCTGAGGAGCGAAGAGCTCCCGCACCTGCACCTGCTGTTCCCCTGTGCTTGCCGTTGTGCTCAGATGTGCTGTCTGCTAGTTAGCTCTCAGCTTTATTTCCTGCTTCCAAAGCTCCTTTTCCGTATTTGGTCTGGGAGTCCTTGGAGCTTGCTGCAATTAGAGAGGCCTCCATGGGCGCAAGATGGAGACCGGAGGCCGAAGATGGAGACATTTCTCACCCTGATAGTGTAAGTTGGTTAGTCTCCATCTCCTGCTTTATTTGTCTGCCCATCTGTCTGTCTGTCTTCATTTGTTTTGGCACAACAGGACCATCTGGGTGGGACTCACTCCTCAGCAGCTGGTGCCTGGGTGAGCAGAGACCCTTCCCAGGCATCTAGGTTCGAGTTACTTCACTTCTTCCTCGGGGATACATAATGTTGCTTCCTTTGTGTTCTCTGCATTGCCTCAGGGTCCTCTGTTTATTTTTTCAGTTTTAACAACATTTGTGTGATTTTTTTTTTTTTTTTTTTTTTAGGTTTTTGGAGACAGGGTCTCACTTTGTGGTTCAGGCTGGCCCTGAGCTCAGCCTCAAACTCACATCACAATCCTCCTGCCCCTGCCTCCCGAGTGCTGGGATTACAGGCGTGAGCCACCACGCCCGGCACTGTGGTATGTGGTACTGGTTGCTGCTGGGTGTGGGTCACCACACCCAGTATTGTTATGTGGTTACCAGGGAATCGAACCCGGGTCCTTGCGCTTGCGAGACAGACGCCAGAACCACTGAGCTAACTCCGCGGCCCATTTGTGTGATTTCTTATATCAGGTTCTCTCTGTGAAGGTATTTGGTGTGGTTTATGTTTTCCCTCATAATCGACACTGATAGTAGGTGGAAGACTAGTAATTACAGTGTGACTGGCGGAAGTGATGCAAGAACAATGGATGTCAGTGTGTCTCAGATCTCAGAGGCGCCCTGGCCAGGGTGCAGGCAGGAAGAGAGCCAGCCACTGAGGTGAGTACCTTGGGTCCGAAGAGCTCAGCTCTGCCACTGACTGGGTTTTTTCAGCAGCATATTCAGAATCTTAAAACCTGAATTTCTTCCTCTGGGACTAAATGAGGCAGTGACCACCACACAGGCTGAATTGAGTCTTCCATGTTGATGGCGCTGCTCTTGCATGTGGAGTCACCCTAGGGAATATCTTTTTGGGTATCTGTGGCTGCTGTTACTCAATGCTTTTGTTCTGAAAGGCATCAAAACAGGTGTTCCAGAGCTCATATTTTCACACTGAAGCAAAGAGATCACCTCCTCTTTTCCCCATAGGGATCTTGGTGACTGAAGAAAAGTGACTCACCTTTTTAAAGTTCATTTCAAGCAGAAAGCTTTCTCTGATGACTTGGATTTAGAAGGCCTGTTGCTTTGCAGAGGGTTATAGGTCATCTGTTGAGGAGGCTGGTGACTGTCCCGAAGCTTTCCTTGAGCATGTTGCAGGAGTGTTTAAGATGCCATGAATTCTCATTCCTAAGAAGTTTCTCACACCTCCCCAATCTCAAAGTCGGTATGGGCCTTCCATTTGAATGATGAGTAGGAATTTTGTTCTATAACATTTTGATGCAGGAATGTCACACTTTTCCATTGTTGAAAACTGAAATTAATACCAGTCTAAGCCTTTACTCGCCAAAGTAGAGAGATACCCAACACTCTCTAACTATCTAGCCTTATAGGAGGTTCAGAGGCCTTAGGTAACTTGGACATTTTTAGATCTGTTCTTTGTTCATATATACACTGATAGACTTGCTACTTAAATAATAAAGCGGCGTGATCCACTTAGTGGCAAAGTAGAGTACAGCAGTCATTCATCGAGAATCTAACCTGCAGGAGCTGATTTACCCTTTCTGGTACCTTGTACTCTTAGGAACTCCCTTGAGCACACCATATGTCTCCTCATTTTGAAGGAGGGCTAACCCTCCTTCCCAGCCAAGCCGTTTGTCTTCTGTCCACACAGTCCTGGGGAGGAGTACACACACAGGAACCATGCCCTCTTCCATTGCTCTGTGCTGCCTCTCTCAATCCCCAACTAAGGGCCCAAATTCACATCACAGACACATAGTCATTATTATAATAGAAAAATGCTGTTCATGACTTTGGTTCTTACAGCGGTACACAGAGTATGGATTATCTTCCCAGGTGTGCTAGAAACCAAATCTTTACATTCAGCAGCTCTAAGGCTTGGCAATTCTGCATGGCACTGAGCCTGTTTAAGAGATACGGAAACTGAGATTCCAATATTATATGTGACATGCCCCAGACATGCAGCTGGGAAATGACAGAGCTCAGATTAGAGGATTGTTTTTATGTATGTAGCTTTTTAAAATATTGACTTTATTAGTATATTTTATATACATGCTGTCATAATCAACCTTGAGAATTTGTACTAGTACATGACATGACTTCTCAGGTTTTTTTTTCCCATTCCTCCACTTTACTACATGTTTCTTTATTGGAAAATGGGAAGATAATGTTGAGTGACACAAAAGGCATTTGGTGGGCCGGGGACTTAGCTCAGTGGTTCCGGCGCCTGCCTTGCAAATGCCAGGGCCTGGATTCGATCCCCAGTAACCACATACAACGATGTTGGATGTGGAGACTCAGGCCCACCAGCAATCAAAAAGACATTTGGTTATCTATTCGATAGAGAAGTTCCTATCTCAGAATTATATTGAGAGTGTTGGAAGAGAGTTCAGTTTAACTACTTATGCATTTTTTTTTTTTTTTTTTTTTT
>PVIR01000064.1:0-165570 GCA_004026965.1 Petromus typicus | reverse complement strand
GAGGGTCTGCAAGTATTTTGGTAGACCAGTAGTATAAATTGTTGGCTGGGGCCTATTGAAGATGACTGGACTTAAGGATGTGCAAGGGCCCTTCCTCCTCCACACACCCTACCACTTGGTGGTTTAAGGACTATTGATCTATGTAATTTGTTCCTTGCTTCAAGAACACCTGCCAGAGAAACATAGGATCTTACAGTTAGGGAGTCAGTGTATATTTTAAAAATGAAAAGTTGATATTACCAGTAAATCTCTGCCTGGTCATTCTGTTGGTTTAACTGATGAATTATCATGATCCATTTAAGTTCATCCAGAAACACATTTATTGAAAGCTTACCATGTATCAGGCACTATTCTCAATGTTCCAGATGTATCACTGAATGTATCAAAGGTCTTTGCCATCATGGATACTGTAGTCTCAGACCATAAACTTGAGGTGTATAGTCCTATATGCATCACTTAACAATGAGGATACATTTTGAGAAATTCATTGTTAAGCAGTTTCATCATTATGTAATCATCCTGGTATACTTAGACAAAATAGATAAGCAGTATCTTAAAAAGTATGCTATTCTCCAAGCAGCACTTCTCCGTTTCACTGGAGAAGGCATCTTAGAAGAACAGCTAGTCCTTCCTGACTTCTCACTGCTCCTGTAGTACACTGAGAGGGTGCTTATTAATATATTTGAAAGCCCTGGGGTTCTTACTATGTCAGATCACAGAGGATCTCTAGGTTTGTAGATCCAAAGCAAGAATGTTTCTTGTCCTTAAAAGCCATCATTTGGCTTCTTTATTGTTAAAAATCCTTCCAGGCATCTGTTTTAGAGTAGGAAGGTTTTATTGACGTTGAAGGTTTGCTTTGGCAACTAGTTTTCTTTCACAATCAGCTTCTCTAAAGTTTCCAAAAATTCTTCAGCTGTCCTCATGTCAGACCTCGTAGACTCACCACTCATTCACATATGTAATAAAGAAACACTTAAATTGTTGAAGACTCAGGAACCAGCAATAAGTTCAGCATCATTGTCATCAGGGTTACCCTTTTCTCTCAGCATTGCAAACAAACTCGTTGCTTTGGCTATACTGTGATTCACTGAAGGCTGTTCTTCAATCCAGCTGATTAGAAATTCCACTCAGGGTCCTTTAAAGTTTCTCCAGACTTGACACAGGTCCTGCCCAATTCTTGCTAGTCTCATTGGCTTCCATGAAGCAGATCCTTTAACCCGTGCTGTTACTTGTGCCTTCAGTGTTGTCGCCTGGTGGGACTGGTAGTTACCCTCACTGATGTTCTGCCTTCATAGTCCTTTTAATTTTGATTGCAAGTGAGTCATTCAGTGCCATGTCTTAATGGTAATCTTAGCAGTAGGTTTTGTATGTTTAAGGGCCCCAGTGATCCAGACAACATGAGGTTAGGTCAAGCACAAAAGAAAATGGTACAAACATGAAATGTCCAAGGCTGCTGATGTCCTAGTATGGCACATGGTTTTAGTAAATATTTTTATAAATAGAAAGAGAATGCATTTGAAATAGTAAATTCATAAACTAGTATTAGTAAATACCTAAGTACATACATAAACTAGTAAATACATGAACTAGTAACATAGTTGTTAATTGTCATTGTTGCCTACTGCACATTGTTGTGTATGCTATTTTTTTTTCTCTGTGGTTCTGGGGCTTAAGCATGGCTGGCACATGTAGACGTGTCCTCTGACAACCCCAGCCTGTCTGTCACACTTTTACGTGAGGGGCAGCTCCACCAGCTCAAGTCATACATTGGGCTATATTGTAACAAAATCTATCAAAATACTAGGAAATCAGAATCTGCTGCTAGCTACGTCATCATTTTACAGGATTATCATTGCCTAGATGGCATGGCATCAACCAAGACGTTATTAGGCAGTACATATGCCTTCATACACGTGAAGAAGGAAGAAGTGCTGTAGACAAAAGAAAAAGATTAAGGCAGGGTGCATCAGGAATTGGGATGATGAGTGTCAAGTACAGTAACTAAAGGGGTTACATTTACATGACTTATATTTGATACCACTGAAAGTTTGAATAATACTCCATTCAATAAGCAGTTTCCAAATTGTATTTAGTTGGTTGGAGGAATCTGATTTGTAACTTCTGTATTGGATAAGAAAAGCTGATGTGGGCTGGTAGTTGCATTGTTTTAAGTTGAAGATGTGTCTGTTGCCTGTGTGTGATACTGCATGGATGTTAACTGGCATGATTTCCTCACACATAAGTCTAGAAATAAATATTAATTTTTGTAATGTATTGTGATTTATTTAGCTTCTGATTTAATGCATTCAATTAATTGGAAAGAATTGGAATACATTTGCTGATCTGTCGGCTATATGCTGTGCAACATATCTACGAGTTAATTGTTTTTCATAAATTAGCAGTGGTGTGTTTTTATTATTTCTCGATTAAATTTTCTAAAGGCAATTTTTTAACATACCATCACATGCTCTGTAGTTTTAAGAGTGATTGGAAAAAGCCTATTAATTTAATTTTTGGCCAGGTATAGGTAAGCAGCTGTGGGATTATGTTTGCAAATTTAATTTGAAATAAACTTCTCTACTTTCTCCTTACCTGCACTGTTAAAGGGACCCATTTCCAACAACTTTTGAAAAATCTGGCCATCAGTATTCAACTAGTGTTAGAATTCATTCATCAAATATATGTTGGGAGCATTTTATTCATTTTACGAAGAGATTATTTTTGCACTGGAAAATTTTATTCAACTGCTTGGCAGTCATCAACCAATATAAATCAAACTGAAGTCCCATTATAGCATTGCCATTTCAAAGAAGGAGAGAAACACAACTGCTGATATTTCATATTTTAAAACATAGAAACAGGAAGTATTTGTTTTGATCATGAAAAAGTCTCAAAAGAAATAATATAGTCCGTCAAAGTCCGCCTTAGAAAGGTGAGATCTCATTTTTCTTCATATATAAATTTTAACTATGTCCTTGGGAAGGAAGACAAGAGTTACCTCTGACATCTACTCTGTTTTGGCTCCGGAAGAATCCTCTAGCTCCCCCAGAACCAGTGTGTCTTCAGCAGAAGACTCCTGCTGTGTGACACGGTTCATGTTCACAGTCACAGTGAGCTATCACACCAGAGGCTGGGAAGGAGGAGCCGAGCCAGGGACTGGACACGTGGAGTTCTGGGTGCAGATGGCAGATCTCGTAGTTAGTTGACATAGAGTTAACTGCATGGATCACACTGGCACTGCCATGTGTAACATGGGTTTCTATGAGGAGGTGGCCAGTACCGCCTTCATGTCACAGCTAGGATTCTGAGAGCTAGGTCTAAGTTGCCTAAGAATAGTGTTTTTTTCTAGTTTGGCTGAGTTTCAAAGTGGTACATTGCTTTTTCCAAAGGATGAAGTGAGATGGGAATTCAAGGGCATGATATGTCTTTCTCCTTGCTTTGTCCAGGAAATGCTCTGTCTGACCTTGGGGAAAAATTTTTGAAAGCAGTCTTATTCTGTCACTCTTCTTTTCTGTGCTGCTTGACACTGTCTGACATTATGTGTTGGTATATTTAGAATTTCTTTAATGGTGGCATAAATTTTAATTTGCTGTGATCCCCCAGCACCTCAGACAGTACCTGGTCAGCAGTGAGCATGAAATAAATATTTGCTGAACGAGTCTGTGAACTCACCCTCGTCCATTGTCAGCCTCTGTGAGCCTGTTTTCCTCCGTGGCAGGAAAATTCATATATAAAATTCATATAAAATGCGCGTCCTGAGCGGGATAGAGAGAGCTCCATCCATTGCACATCATCTGCCCACCTCAGAGGTAAGTACTGTGAGGCCCTTGTGACTCTTCCTTCTCCTTTGACCACTATGAAATTCAGCCCGGCTGTCCTTATGTAATGAAATTGTTCTTACAGTCTCTGAAATGCTGAGGAAAGTAGAGTTAAAGAACCTCATTTTACCTACAAAATTTTCTTACAGAATCAGGTTACTAAGTCCTGATCATTGTGAAGAAAGTGATCTGAAAATCAGAGCAAATTTATTTCATTAAGAGACATGAAATATACCATAATAAATAAGACTCAGCACAAGGATCCAGTGTAAACTGTGTGGTAGTGCCACTCTTGAAGTTCTATAAAGAAAGCCAAAATATTAAAGTCAGGTCTCTTGTTAGTTCTTTGTTGACTGTTTTGGACTGAGTATTAAATTTGGTTTGAGAAAAGAGGAGAAAAAATGGAGAATATTTATATCCTAGGCCAGTGTGTATCCTTCCTGCAGCCCTCTTGGGCTAAAATGTACCATAGTTCATGAACTTTAATTTTAGTGTTGCCTATGCTTCATCTTAGTTTGTACTACTAAGGTGATTTTAAACTTTTGCCTTAAATGCTTTCATCAGATGATAGAAATCAGTGGTGGCTCAGCCAGCTGTGTCTGGTTCCAAGTATATTTTGTTTGACCTGGCTGAGTTTTACATTCATCACTGGTATCTCAAAATTGTCATATTTCATGTTAAAATATATATTTCCATTATTTGTGAAATGTCAGGAGATTTGCCACACCAGACCTGCACGCTGGCTGGAGTTGAGCTCTTGCTACCGCTGAGGTGGGGCTGGGACTTTGCAGTGTGTCCCTATCCTGCTTTCCAGCCCTGTGGCCTTTCTTCCTGTAAGCACCTTTTCAGGCAGGTGCTGGGACATAGTTCAGTGGCACTGTACCTACCTGGAAAGCACGATGCTTGTCTGGCTATGACATAACTGAGGCAATAATGGGTTAAGAGACAGCTTTGGAAAAATTGAACTCTTGATCTTCATCTCACACTTTTGCTGTCTTTTCCTTTATTCCTATAATTTTCTTTGGTCTATGGTTCTTTGGGTTTTTAAATTTAAATTTAAATTTAAAAAAAATACAAATGCCCAGGTTTCACCAGAGTAGCCAGATTGATGTGTTTCTCTTGGGAAAGACTCGAAGAACCAATTCGGGGCATTGGCCTATTTCGCTTATAACTTCTACTAAGATGGGAATATTTGAGTCAGTGTCTGTGAGATCAAAGGAGATAGACTGTTGCCTTCTCCTCCTCCCTGAGCTTTTTCCTATCAGGATGAGCCTCAGTGGTAATTCTTAATAGACCTTCAGCACACTGTTCTAATAACTAGAGCCAGCACCAGGTTTCATGTCCTCACGAAGGGGAAGCACACAGACAGTCCTCTCTCCACCCTCTCGCTCCTTTTGATTTTCAGCATGCAGAAGCCTTTTGCAGCCCGTTTTAGTTGAGTTTTATGTGACCCAGCGGATAGAAACCTTAATGTCAGGGCCATTAAATCAGTATCTATAAAAAACCTGGAAATGCTACATCCTGGCAGGAAGCATGTTCCAACCCCGATAAAGAGTACAGTGAGCTAAAAACAAAAGCAGCTTCAGAAAGGAGGGAGGATGGCACGGCTCCTCTGCCTCACATGGGACACGTGAGGAGCCTCAGGAATTGATCTTCCATGTTGTGTATTTATTTGTAACTATTTTTATTAAGGCAGTTTCTCTTTGAGAAAAATAATTCACTAGTTAAAAGAAACATTAATGTCCCTTTGCAAAAATAAGTCTTTTGGGATGCTAGGAAGATTAGTAACAGTGAATGTGAGAAAAGCACATGCAAAAAGTTGATCGCTTTCTTCTGACTATATTTGTTGTGGTTCTGTGGAGACGACGCAGGATGTGTAGAACTTGTGTGAGGAGAAAGGTCCTATCAGTTTCTCCTGAGCTCTGTAGAGAGAGTTTTGTCGGCCGTGTTAGGAGGAGATCTAAGGCTTTCAAGGGAATAGGAGACTTGGAAAACTTTTACATATTGGAAATGTGTTTTGTTTACTGTTAGCTTAAAAAGATGAATTCTGCTTTGTGTCCAACTTTCTCTCCCATCTCTTTAAAACTTCTTGCCTTCGGTGCTCTCCTCTGTTCCACACCCGAGACAGGTTAGCCTTCCTTTCGCTCCTATGCCCTGTGATCAGTGTCCTGTCTGTCAGATCCCAGGAATGGTCTCCGCAAAAGAAGCATCTGCTTCATCTTTTCATCTTTAGTGCCTAGCACACAGTAGGAGCTCAGTAAACGATGACTGAATCAATGAATAAAGGATGATTGCATAAAGAGATAAATAAACGGCATATAATGATTGCCAAGTTAGTATCATTTCTGCATTTTGTAGTTGCTGGTTGTTTTCCTTTCATTTTGAGGATTTGCGTATCCTGACTTTAGGATCTGGTACATGGTATGTTTCAGTTTAACACAAATATGAAGCATTTGTTTCAGTTGGAATGTTTAATGAAAACTTTGCAGCACTGAAAGAAGAGACTTAGTCCTAAGAAGTGAGTGAGGATAAGGTGGAGATATTTCCTGAGCTATTGGCAAGTTGGCTCCCACAGCCCTGGAGAACCTGATAGATCTTCCTTCCTGGCCACTTTGTGAGAAGGTACATGGTGATCTGCCATTGTCTGTATACATCAGTGATACTAACATGGAGGATGCTAAAATTTACCTCAACTCTGCGTGCTTGGGTTTAATCTTACCTCATGGGCATCTGTTTCTCTGCACTAAATTCTCATCTGAATGACTTGGAGGAGGCTGCTTCCCAGAGCTGCACTGTTATAGGAGGTGCTCAGTTCCTGGAGTTATTCTCAGTCTCTGCCACCCAAGGTCAAGGATGTACCAAGGTCACCAGAATGCAAGCCTCTGACTTTGCAGTTCACTATACAGCTCCGTCATTTTTGTGGACACCAGTGATGATGCCCATCTCTAACAATAAAGACATTTTTTAAAAAAACATGGTATAAAACAAGAGATTTGGAGTGAGAAAGTCTCAAAAGCAAAAAGACTTTTACTGTAAGGCAAACATTTATTGAACTGAAACTTTAAAGAAAGCATGTTGCTTTTGTTGATGGCCTCACACATCAGAGTTTTGTTTTCCATGTTACTGTAAGAGCCAGACAATGAGAGCTAAGCCTTCGATGTGTTCAGTGCAAGAGTCCTGACTCAGGGGGCTCCACAGATGAAATAATTTGAAAATGCATCACAATTCCAAAAGTACAACAGAAGGTAAAACCATGTTTGCCTTTAGCTTTTACCACAAAGAGAACACAAAGCGAGTAAAGTAGTGATAACTCCTGCTTTATTTAAACTTGTGCTATTGACAAGAAACCTAAGCTCAGAATCAAAATTGCTGGATAAAATGTAGCTGTAAAGCATAGAATATTATGGCAGAGAAATATTTTTACTTAGAAGATATTTGTGCAGAGTATATGTATGGGAGAACTCACTATGAAATATGGTCATTAATTCATTCACTAAGTCTGGTTCTTCCTTTTGGTGTATAGTAGTCCTTAATTACCCCAGGCAGGAGGACCACTGGAAGTCATAATTTCCAAACAGTCATTTCTGTATTATCTTCAGTAGCTCATTCAGAAAAGCAATCAAAAGAGCAAATACCCCAAACTTCTTGTATCTTAAAACTATATCTTATCTCAGGAAAGATGGAGTCTGAAATAATCTTCCTTTGCATAAAACTCCATTAGTTACTTGGAAACTCCATCATAAAGACTGTCTTCATGTTCAAAGTAGAACAAAACTGTTATTTTAACCTGTAGGTCAGTTTTTCATTATATCCTGCATCTGATGTACATTTCAATGAAAATCACGACAGGCTATAAAAACTTTTTTTAAAAAAAACAATAATTTACATTGAATTGTGTTTACTCTCACAAGCACTCTGTATCCGTTAGTTTGATATCTGGAGCTCTGAATCAAGTTTCTGAAATTTACTCTGTAGTACGTCGCCTTGGTAAGCTGTACTCTCAGGGTCACATTGAGGAAGGACCTTGAAGATGCATCTTGTCCTATTTTTAAAAAATTTGACATCTCTTTGGTGAATATCAGAGAAATACAAAGTTTTAGACGTCAAAAACTACAGAATCAGCAGTGGTATTTGTTAGATGAAAAAGCGGTGATCTTTTCTTTTAACAGGAAAGGTTTCACATAGAGAAGTATTGAAGAGAATTAAAACATACACAAATTGCTTTTGTGTTGAGAAGGCATCTGTTTATTAGGTGAAGTTTTTATGATGCTGAAGAGAATTTGATCTGTTAAACAGATCAGTCTCATGATTCCAGTGTAAAATGCATAATAGACTAATTGATTTCAACTTGTGACTTTAGGTTGAAATATTGCTAAATTGATTTACCATGTTAGAATATTTAAAAGAATTTGATTCACTGTATTTATAAATTTAATTCATTTGATTTAAGAGATTTATTTAATTACTCAGGAAGGCTCAAAGGCAGACAATTGAAGCACTTAAAGAAAATCAAATATATTAAATTTATAAATGAATTTTAAATTGTTCGAAGAGGTTTAATTAACTGTTTATAAATGGAGCTAAATATTTCTCTGAGTACCTTTAAAAGCAGTTGCTAAAATTTACCAGATTATAAACAGAATTGAAATAATAAACTGAAATTCTGACTTCCTAAGCTTCTGATGCTGAGGAAGAACCAGACTTTTAAATTTTTAACTTGAAGAAGTCAAAATATTAATATTTAAAACCAAAATACTCTCCGACTGATCTTTCCTGAGCACAGAAGTCATGCTCAAGGACTCTGGAAGCCTCACATGTAACACACACTCTCTTTTAAACACGATTGTTCTTCACGTCCACTGAGCGTATGCCTTTTTTTTTTTTTTTTTTTTGATACCCTGAGAACCTGCAGCAGTGCTCTGGCGGAAACTCACTTCTTTTTGTCCATTTTTAATGGACATTTTTGCTACAAAAGGAAAATTCAGTGCAGGTGTGATGTTTGGGGAACAATAAAACAGTGGGCAGGATTTTGGCAATCTAAATAATGTATACTGTTACTAGGTGGTTATCTGGTGTACAGAAATCTGTGATTTTTGTTTCTCCCACAGATGTCAGAGTTTAATGTGAAGTTTCTCATGAAAAATAGGGGCCAGGAGGTGTGTCAAATGCACATCCGAGACCGAATTCAACTTCAGGTTGCTTGCTTTGAACTCTAATCAATAATGAAGTGCTCTCAGAACTGGTACAGCCGGGATGTCATCTGTCCCCTTTTCAGCCTTTGTCCCAGAGAGATGTAGAATTTGTCAGTTTTCCAAGTTCCCCTAAAATCACCTCTTACCAGATGATTAGTGGGCAATCCGTTTTTTCCCTGAAGATTCTGAGGAATAAGAGAAGCAGCAGCTTACTGTGCGTAGGCTCATCTCTCATTAAAAAAGAAAGCTGTGTTTAAAATTGTCTAGTACACATTTCCTTTCTCTAGGCTTCTCTGGGGGTGAGAGCGTGCCTCACACCACGCCCGAGGTCCTGGGCTTCCCTTGTTGACTTTCTTGGTGCACTCTATAGGCTGTAGTAAGCTGAGTGGTCCAGCTTCGTGTCACAGCTAAATATTCTGGGTGCCGTGTGGTGGTGCTGATGCCACTGAGGGTCTGTCAGTAGCACTTGGATCCTGTTGAAAACTGGCGATAAATGCCAGTGTCTCAATGTGGGCTGCATAAAGTCCATGTTTTTAGTTCACTGTTAAATCCACCTGAAGGAGCTAGCAACTAAGTCCTCTTTGACCTTCTCGCAGCAGCTGCCTTCCTGCCATGCCTGTAATCCCTAGCCTAGATCTTTGTCATTTCAGTACACATGGGACCTGACGTGGGAAAGCCAGCATGGTCCCCCCTACCCCTCCAGAGCTTTCTCTGGCTGCCAGAATCATCCAGCCCATAGTCTGCATCACCACCCCTCTCAAGCCCACAGCACGTAGGCTGGGGAAGATAGTTAAGGCGCTTCTCCCATCCCAGTAACCCACGCTGGGTACCTGTACCAGCAGCCTCTTCTAGGGGTAAGTTTGAGGCATGCTTTCATGCTGCTTCCAAGAATTCCGCAGTGAATTTGAGCAGCAGTTGCCCATCATGGTAATTTATTGATAATGAACATCGCTTCCTTTCCCCATCTCATGCTTTTACTGGAACTGCCCCAAAACATCTCCCACTTACATTCTAATATCTACCTCTCAATCTATTTCTTGGGAAACCTAAAGTATAAAACATCTTTCAAGCCAAATGCCATTTTAATGAAATTAATTAGGCATAGAATTTTGTTAGCCGTCAGCAATCTTAAGGGAAAGCAAAGCTTTCCTAGTAGCGCAATTGAATCTGGGACTCGGGCACAGCACTTCTCCTACTCACTTGAAGAAAAACGTGCTTTCACGGTAGCACTGGCCTTAGTAATGGTTGCCTAGGTTTTTAAACCAGGACTTTCTTCCTAGAAATTTTGATTGAACCATTCTCTGACTGAGTCACATCCCAGGTATACCATTCCAGCTCTAAGGTAGAAAATAATGACTAGGTTGAGGAGAGGGTTTTGTCTTTCTGGGCTGGTCCCCACTTGGCTTTATATAGTCCACACTGTGGCTAGGCTAATGGTTTCTGCTCAACTCTGTTGGGAAGCCAGGTATACTCTTGGGCCTAATGGATGCATATAAAGTAGTTCATTATTCTTCCTCTAAAGGATTTCTGTCTGCCTCTAAATCACCTTAGTTGTTGACTCAACATCCCCAGGAAGTGTGCTTCTGGGAAGCATGGAAAATTTCTAACCACTGACCAGGGAGTGTCTTACTCATGCTGACTAGACTTTAATGCAAACATTATAAAGTATTCATAGTCCTCCCCTTTGCCTTAAAATAGAACCCATCACTACACTTGGGGAAGGTATTAGAGCTTTAAATGCCTCCACGAGGAACCTGCGCCCTTCCAGGTTCTCCCAGGTGCTCGCCCTTCCTCTGAGGGTGACTGGGGGCTCTGCTTTTCTGAGCCGTGTGTCCTTTTGCATCTGCTCTCGCCTCATCTCACTGTCTCCCTTTTCCTTCGGCCTTGTTTACAGCTCTTTTTCTGGAGGGGAGGTTGTGGAGTCTACTTCCCAGGGAAAAGAAATAAATATTCATGAGAGAAGGATAGTGTGGGCTTGCGGGATCTGGAGGAAGGCAAACTGAATATATAGTAAATGAAAAAATTTAAACATGTTAATTTCAATACTTTAACAAGCGCTGGCATGTCTGTAGCCTCCCACAAGATGTAGTCTTCTCAAAGCTGGATAGCCTGTGTTGTACTTATTTTAGTCATGCATGATTTTTCCCTGTCATTAAATTAGAATGTGATTACCTCCCACAGACAAAATAGCACCTTTGAGTACTAAGTAATATAATTTATTTCATAAATAGGATCAAAACACCTTTATTAGATGCTAGTGACTAGGGGAGAAACAGCATTTTATTAATATTTTAGTATTGACTCTATTTTATTACATTTAATCAGAATGGGATTTTGACAGCAGCCCAAAGATGTTCTCTAAACTTTTATCTATGCTTCAGGTGTGTTGCTTGAAGAAAATGCCTGGTTTCTGTTTTTCTTTTAACCTAGCAGCTGAAGTGTTTGCAGCAGACTCTTCTGAAAGCCAGCAGGCCGGCGTGTTTAATTTGCGTGGGATCCGGGCTCCTGGTGGTTTCTTTCTCTAGGAAGGTTTAAATGAAGAGCCCCGTGAAAGTCCTACTATACTGTGTCTAGGACAAGGAACCTTGAAGATACAAAAGTGCTGCCTCTTTCTCTTCTTTCTTTTCTTTCTTATTAAGTTTATTTAATACTTGGGAATATAGCAGTCAGTGAACCGAAGTCAGTGCTTTCGGTGGTGGACCTGGAGGTTAGGAAGAGAGAGGCAGGACGAGTGACAGCTCGGGTTCTCCGTCAGGGCACGAGCCCCTCATCCTGCACAAGGATTCAGATGACTGTTCCGGGCAAGCAGTGTGTTGTGATCCCCGCGCTCTGGGTCCCCATGGAGCTGGCTAGTCACGCTCAGACATTTTCAGGTTTTTCCCAGAAATGATAAAAATAGGATGATAATTCATTTCTAGTTGAGGTGCAACAAGAATTGCTGTGAGTTAGAGCAAACATGAAAAGTTACTTTAGAGCTGGCGCTGCCACTTCCTGGCACGGAGAACGGGGTGGGGCGACTGGTGCCTGCGTCTCTGCGTGCAGTGCTCTGAACTGGCAGTAGCACCTGCTCCGAGAGGCGGCTGTGTAGGCTGAGTTGATATTGACAACCCCAAGGACTGCGCCGCAGTGCGGGGCAGGTAAGTGTTAGTGATTTGGTCGGTGGTCATGCCAAAGCGTAGCCTTTTCTCCCCATTCGGATTGGCTGGCCAGCTCCTGCTTAAACAATTTTCTGTGACAGGAACCCTGTTTCTTTGAAGGGCCCTTTTGAACTTGGCCTCTTGCATTCCCCGTGCCGCCTTTTGTTGCATCGACCTGACGTTCCACTCTCTCCTGTGTGGTCTTTCACTTTGGAATCCTTTCAGAATAATGCTGGTCCTTTTTCCACATGGTGCCTCCAGGTGAGTGAAAAAAGAACATGTACCACTTGTGTGTGCTTCTCACTAGAGTAAATATTCCCAGGCCCCACCATCTTCTCTTGAAGATATGGTTTCCAAATTTGGGACTGGTTTCAGCCTAGGTTATCAAAAGGATTTCATGCCAGCTCTTCCTTCCTGGAATGGGGCTCCCACCCCCAAACTCCCTTCTGGTCCATTTTCTTTGCATGTACCACAGGATGAATAAGTCGCCTCCTTGATACTAGCACTGGAATATACAGCGAACAAGACAGGAATTCTGCTCTTGGGGACCTTTCGTTCTAGTGGTGAAGACAAACTATATACTCAGAGGGACCTGAAGGTTTCAGGTGATGGGCCCAGGTTGTGTTGGCGGAGGTCTCTTGGATGCGATAAGGGAAATGAGGTGTGAGGATTGAAAAGGACCCAACTGTGCTTATCACGGAAGGGGTGTTCTGATGTGAGACATGAGGGAAGCATGTGCAATAGCTGGAGGTTGGAGCAAGTTTAGGAAGAAAGCTTGTGTTGCTGGAGCAGAGGGAGCAGGGAGCATGGTCTAAGTTGAGTGTGGATGGCTGCTTAGCATATAGTACCCTGGTGATCACTCTCCTCTTTTGTCTTGAGAAAGGTTAGAGGTTTACAGGGATGAAAGGGACAAACATTCCAGTCTCCTTTCTTGAAACTACCCATGCTCAGCCCACACTCAGACTGTGCTAAAGTTATACCTTCTGTATAAGAGTGTTTAAAAACTATACCAAAGGCAGCTATTGCAAAGAACTTTTTCTACCTGGATTGCTTTCTCAGACTGTATTTTTTTATGTCTGTGTTCCAAATGTATAGTATTTTCTCCATCTAGAGTTCCTTCTTTCATCTTATGGATTCCTGCATGTATTTACAAAGCCCCTCTTCAAACTGTCACCCCATAAGAGCCTGCCTTGCCTGCTGAGTGGACCCAGACCCCAGTAAGTAGGGAGCTCTCTGTTCTACCAGCTCCTGTTCACATTTCTAGATTAATCACTTGTTACATTCTTGAAGTCGGTTATCTAGCCTCCTTTCCCCCTTGTATATCCTTGAGCTACTTGTGAAAAGAAACTTCATCTTGCACAACTTTCTAAAGTTTAGCAATGTACTTGAAACTTACCACCCAGCAAACTTGCTGTGTGATTCACTGTAGAACTTTGACTTGAAAGATTCCATCCAGAATTTATCTCACTACTTCTCAAGGGGCTTTTTATTGTTAATTTGTTGGGTAGTTTTCTCTTGTTGGGAAATCCATTGTATTGCATTGCATGACATTCCTGTGTCCCTACTGGGTGTAGGGGCAAATTTATTTCCAAATACCTCCTCTAGCAGCAGTGCCGTCCACATCAGGAGCAACTGCTGGGCCATTCACTCATCTCATCTATTGACATTTAGTGCTATGATGTGCCAAGCCCTGTAATTGATCAACGCGCTGTGTAACACTGGAGCGAGGAGTCATTGCTTCTCAATATCGGCATCGTGCACTGGGTCGTCTTGTAGGACAGTTTTTCATTATATCAGAATATGTCTCTACAGCATCTAAACATTGCTTCTGTTGCTGCTGTGAAGTGCAAGATACAAGATATCCAATCTTTTTCTTTTGTGATAGCTTTCCAACTATCTGAAGACAGTTTTATTGCCCTCTGTGCACCTACAGCTTTTTTTCTCTAGGTGAAACATTGCTGAGTTGTTGTTTTTGACTGTTTCTTATTACACGAATTGGACTGATTTCCACTCTTGTTGTAGGGAAGAATATTTCAGTATCCATTCACTTTGGCTGTCACATTAAATATTTTTACTCTACATTTATGTTTGGCATTTCCCCATCTTTTGCAACTTAAACTGCAATAAAGCTGCAAGATTGTATGTGGGGAGGTATGTTTTTCAGTGCATCGATTCACACAGACATGTGGCTGTAGCACTCATCTTTGTGAAATGATGGCTTCCTTCTTCTGCACTTCAAGTCGCAAAATGTTTAGTACCCATTATATATGTCATGCCTTGTTGAAAAACAGAGTGAGTAAACAGAAGTATGAAATACCTTTATGGGGTATAAGAACTAACAAACCTAGTAAAACAGTTGAAGATGTAAAAAAGTTAAAATCAGATGTGTACCAGTAAAAATGTTAACGACTGGCTCTCTAGAATGAGGGCAAATCATGACTTGCAGCGTGGCTGACTTCTGTGGTATAAACTCTTCTGTCACGCTCCTGCACGCCAGGGCAAAGGAAGTGCTCTTCCATGATGTGCTCTCTTAGTATTTGTTTCACGTGCATAACAGACATGACCTCGGGAACACAGGTAATAGTAAAATATCATACAAATAACCAGATGTATTGTATTTTGAGTATTGCCTTTGTTTAAAAAATATTTCAATAATTTTATGTAATTTAATGTTAATCATTCATAAATACATTTATATAACTTATAATAATTCAAAATTCTTGAAAATTTAATGATTGACTGCTTAACCCTGGGAACACAGTCATGATAAAATATAATGCAGATTTTTGACAGATACAGTGTATTATTTGGAAATCCAGAGAAGAGACAAATCATTGCATTATGTATTGAGGTTCACCAATGAAGGTGTTCTTGGATGAGGTGTAAGGAATTGAAGAATGTATATGAGATTTGCCTTTAGGAAGAGAAAATAAAACCATTCAGACTCCATAGTACAGATGAAATTAATAACAGTTTATTAGTAGCAACAATACAACAGATAGCTCTTGAATGCATACTCTATTTCGGGCCTTGTACTTGGGACTTTTTGGTATAATTAAATGTACTAAAATTCCAAGAAGTATGATTAGCCTCCTTTTAAAACTGTGGAATTCAAGACTGGTTGAGCAACTTGTCCAAAACTAACTATATATATAAAATCTTCATCTTTTTAAGATTAATCTCAGATAAATTTAGTCAGATAGCTGAATTATCAGATTGTGTGTTAATACAACAACTTTCATAGTTACAGAAATGAAGAACAAGTTTCAAATACTTCTAGCACTTAAACATTCCCATCAGTATTACAGTGATGAACAAACTACCAAATAGTACTTTCCAAAGGGTATTACCGGGTGTTTTTAGAACGAAGAAAGGAAATAATGGCAAATGAAAAAGAAACACATGTTATCAGCTTAGTGAAAAGTGAAATTTTTTTGGTCATAAAATTGAAAGTTTAGAGACATGTCTACTTTCATCTGAACTTGAGGCTAAGGATATTACGTTGTGTCTCATGTGTTGGCCCCTTTCAGACAGGCATCACATGGTGGAAGCCAGCTGTCTGCCTATCATTCCTTGCCTACAATTCCCACCATTCTTGCAGTCAGGCTCTTTCTCAATAGCTAGGAAAAAGTTCTAGCCCAGCTCCTAGGTCAAATCCATTGGCCTACGTTGGGCTCACTCTGCTAAGAGGATCCCTATTTTAGCCACATGTGAGTCACATGACCTCCTACCTCCTCTCCTCATTCAGAGAAAGAGCTGATAGAGCTATAATCATGGAAATGTGATTATATCATACTTATACAGGAAGAAAAACAAAGGATAGAGGAAGGGCTATTCACAAAGGAAAGATGGTAGAGTGAACATACAGAGAACAATGAGAGAACACTACCATAAAGCTAATGTAGAACGTAAAAGAAAAAATTTCATCTGAATCTAATTTGAACATTTACAGAATATACCTACAATATGGATACTTAGACTGTTCCTGTATGAATTCACGTATTCACCCACTCACCACGTACAGTCTGCCAGGCACTGTAAAAGTTCATATTTATATTATCATTTTTTTCTCTTTGTATTTAATGTATAATTTAATTATCATAAACTACATATTTACAGTATGTAACTCAGATTTAACATGTATGTTTCTGTGAAGTCATTATATCTAGAAAAAACATTTTCATCAGAAGTTTGTAGTGCCTGCTTCTAATCTATTCTTTCCCCACATCTCCCAAGCAACCTTTCAGATCTGCCCTCTGGCATATAAATTTGCAATTTGCATTTACTAGAATTTTATATAACTGAGACCATACTGTATGTATTCTTTTTGATGTAACTTCTTCCATCTAATACAGTGATTTTGAGATTTATCTGTGTTGCATTTACCAGATACCTTTTTGTGGCTGTGAGGCATTCCCTTGAATGGATATTTTACAGTTTTTTCTTCACTTTACATTGATGTGGGGGTTGTTTCTAGTTTGGCTATTCCACATTTTTCTATCATTAGCATTCCTGTAGAATTCTTTATGATATAAGTGTTTTTGTGTAAACATTTGGTGTTTTTTTTTTTCCTCTGATATCTAGGAGTAAAACATGGGTCAGCTGGCCAGTGTATGTTTAACTTTGTCACAAACTACCTAAGTGTTTGCCTGAGAGACTGTATAATTTTGCATCCCTATCAGGAGTCTGAGAATTTTGAATTCTTTACATCCTTGCCAGTACTTGACAGGATCAGATTTCCTTTCTGTCATCTTACTGGGGGTTTGGTAATATCTTAGGTTTAACTTGTTCTTCCTAATGTCTAATGACATTTTTATTGTAGCATCCTAACCTGAAAAGGTGGCTTTAAAAAAAAAAATAAAATATATCTGTATATAACTGTAGATTAAACTTCCTATACTTCCTTCCCAGAAGATGCTCTGAAGTAAAAACACTTCAGTCATGCAGCATTCATCTTGACTGATGATATCCATGGAACTTTCACCTTTCAAAATTATTTACTTTGTGAGAGACCACATTGTTAGAAACCAAGGTAGTCCATCATTTTTCTTAATGTGACTAAAACTTTACATATAAAACTTGATCAAGACATCTTTAGAAGCAATTAAGACAAAAATACTGTCTTGTATGCTTTCTTCTGGGAAAAATCTGGACTCATAGCCAAAAACAAAGTAATATAATAAGGGAGACAAGATTAGCATTACCATCAAATTGTGTAGTTATTCTTAGAATTATATCCATAATATTAAGTATTGTCGCAAGGTTGGTTATTTTTGTTTTGTTTTATTTTCTTTTATTTTTTAATTGATTTTACTGGTATATTTTATAGATACATTATAGTCATATTCAACTTTGAGAATTTGCATCTGTACAGGACACATCTTGATTTTTATTTTTTCCCCTTTCCCTTGCCCTCACTATAACTCTTCACCCCATATATACATAAACTTTGCTTCCTTTGTTTTTTTAACAATCATATTTTTTCCCCTTTCTTTCCCCTTCCTGTTGTTTCCCTTTTCTTTTGCACATTTTCTTCCTTCTTCACATTACCTATCATATATTTTGCAACTGATTTTATATCTTTACTTTTTCTTTCTAAAGAAAAGATATGGTATTTACATATGTTTTTCTTATTTATTTCACTTATGAATATGTCCTGAAGGTACATCCATTTGAGTATAAATGACTCTAATTTATCACTCTTTATGGCTGAATAATACTCCTTTTTATTTTAAAAAAAAATCACATCTTATTTATCCAGTCTACTGTTGATGAGCATTTGGGTTGTTTCCAAGATTTAGCAATCACAAACTGAGCTGCTATAAACATGAGTGCATATAGGTTGCTGTAGTATGACTTTTAATTCTTTCACGTATATATACCTAGCAGGGAAGTAGCAGGGTCAAATAGGACCTCAAGTCTTAGTTTTTTAAGGAATTTCCAGACTGATCTCTGTAGTGGTTGCACCAGTCTGCATTCCCACCAACAGTGGAGAAGAGTTTCTTTTTTCCCCACAGCCCGGCCAGCATTTGTTGTTGGTTAATTTCATGATAGCAGCCATTCTTTTTTGAGTGAGATGGAATCTGTGTTGTTTTATCTGTGTCTCTCAAATGACTAGCGATGGTGAACATTTCTTCCTGTTTCCTTGCTGCCTTTACTTCTTCATCTGAAAAATGTCTGTTCATTTCAGATGCCCATTTTTTAATTTAGTCTTTAAACTTTGGGACTCACTTTAGAAATAGCCATTTATTTACTGTGCTTGTTTCAGTTCTGATGCTGCATTCATTTTTTGTAATATAAATTGAATATTTCTGTTTAAGTGTCTGTTTTCTGGTGTATGTGCATGCATACAAAGGTTTAATTTGAAGAACATAGAATTATTTATCCTTTTTTTTCCTGGCTCCTACATTCCTGGCCTTCAAGTCAAAGATTTTCCCCTGTAAAATGGGGCTCCTAGATTCCTGAGGGAATCATAACACAGCATTTTATCCTGAAATCTATCTGCTAATCTTGAAAATAAGTGGTAGTTCTATTGTAGCTGTCTAAATTATAGAATGGAAGAGGAAGAAAAGGGTAGGTAGAAGAAAGCTCTCCAAAAGATTTAAGAGCAATACTGGCAGCACATTTAAAATTATACTAATTTCTAACATACATTAAGTGTTCGATATGTGGCAACTACAGTGCCAGTAGCCCCACATTTGAGGATATGAAAACTAAGTTTCAGTGAATTTAAATTATTTGCTGATGTCCGTCGTGTGTGCACTGGCAGAGGCTGAGTTTGAAAGCAGGCCTGTGTTTAGAACACTGATTTAATTAAGACACTGTACTGACTTGATTGGGACAAAAAGTTTATTAGCTTACCAAAAAAGGTTGAATAAGAACAATTTTTATAGCTTTGGAAATTTTTTTGCCACTCTTTCCTGTTTTATGTTACATAATTGACAAGAATTTAACCTCAAAAATGTGTGAGTGCATGTGTCTACCTGGGGTCTTCAACTGAGTATAAAAACAGACCGGCTACCCTAAAATAGTCCTAGAAAGAAACATTGTCTTATAGCAGGATTAGGCAAGCATAATCCTTAACACATTCTCTAGTACTTTATCATCTTTTTAAGGTTCTATCTTCCTTCCTGATGAAACTGATCATCTGAGTTTTGGAAATGATCTTAAATATCATTCTATCAAGACTTGTGGTTATTATGTGTTGATTAGGCCACAGGGAGCCCACATAGTAGGTTAAACATTGTTCTAGGTGTATCAGTGACTTTCCGTTAATATAGCAAAATACCTAAGATAATCAGTGTATAAGGAAGAAAGGTCTGGTTTGGCTCTTGATTTCAAAGTTGTTACTCTGGTTGCCTGGCCCCACTGCCTTTAGGCCTGAAGTTAGCACATCTTGGCTGGGAGCCTGTGGTAGAGCAAAGCAGCTCACCTAAAGGTGGCTGAGAAGTAGGAAAAAGAAACAAGAAGAGGCCAACACCCCAAAATCCCCTTTTGGTCACACCCTCACTATGTAAAACTCCCTCTGAAAGACTTCTTCCACCATCCCATACGTCAGGTGGAGAACCAGCGTCATGCATCGTCTTTGGGGGACACTCCAGATCTTAACCATAACATTGGGTTTGCCTGCAAAGGCATTTCTGGCTGAGACTACTGCTTGAATCCTCAGACTGAACAAAGCCAAATGCCCTCCCCCTGTGGGTGGCCTAAATAGAGCAAGGGTCTTAACCATCACCAAACAATAGCGTGTTCCTCTGCCTGACTGACTTAGAACAAGATGCTACCTTTTGCCCTGTCTTCAGAGTCAGCCAGAAACATGAGCTCTTCCTGGATACTGAGCCTGGGTCCTTTCAAAATGAGGTTGGTACTGGTCCTCCGAGTACGATGCTTCAGCTTTTCCTTTGGCTGCCAGTATCATGCTGCTAGGATTCTATCCTCTTATCCTTTAATCTCTAAAGTTGAAAGCATCTGGGACATGAGTAAGTTTTCCTCGGGAGGTGAGTGTTCCTGGGGCCAAGCCATGTCTCCGCATACCCAGCTTCTCTCCTCCCGGCTAGTCATCAGTGTGCTTGATGTCAGTTCACCAAGGTGGGCGTCAGGCATAACTTTGAGCCATGAGCTGGGATGGACCATGTTCCAGATGTTCGTGGACCATCTGCAGATTTGGACTTGGTTCCATCCTGAAGGAGGCTGTTTGTTCTCCCCAGCTTCACACATTTCGAGTTCTGTGTGCCTATATCTATACTAGATTCTTCCACAAAGCAGGATTGGGTGCTTAGTGTGGTCACTGGTTACTCTTAAGCCAGCTCACAGCTATATAGTTTAGGCTTTGGAATCTAAATGCAAAAAATTTGTTTTTTCACTTTTCTCTGCTCTCTGCTTGTCCCTGAGGCAGTGAACACAGCATCATGGCTGCTGCCATAGAAAAAAGGGGGAAAGAAAATCTTGGAGGTGGGCAGAGGCAGTCAATTTAACATTTCAAAAATAGTGTCATTACATTTGCTTGAAGACTTCTGAGGATAGAGAAATAACTGATTCTTCTTCCTCTTCCCAACCCAGGAAAGACCTCTTTAATTTTTGGACAGTGGTGTTACCCTAAAGTCAGTTTATGCAAGTTGGAAATCTCCATTGCATTCCTCTGTTACTCATTTTCATATATCATCCATTTAGTCTTTCTTGGCTTCATCTTTGAATGTGCTCTTTGGAGGTATGGTGGCTGAATCTGGTCACCTGCATTCTGGCCCAGGGCACATGTGTACTTCAAGTGGTCTGTTTTAGTGGTAAACTACCCAAATATTGGCATGCAGGTGTGCATACATACATGTGCACATGCATACACACACACACACACACACACACACACACACACACACACACACCCTTTCTATAGGTTTCAAATGTAATCAAGGAGACAGAAATGCAACAGAAACAAAATGGCTACCCAGAGCAAAAGCAGATGCAGAAAATCCCCCTACAGCTCCCTTGAAAACGTCTGATGCTTGGGGGAGAGGCATAGAACTAGCAGGGAATGTCTTAGAGGAGCCAATGTGTATTTGAGGGAATGTTTTATAGGAGTCAAGAAGCATAGATTTGTGCTGGGCCAAAATTGAGTCTTTTGTTGCCATACTGAATTTGCATACTCAGTAAAACTTCTATGCTTGATTCTGCCCTTTAAAAGGACATGTACAAAATGTACATTCTGCTGGTTGTTGAGCCAAACTCACACTGAGGTGTTCCATCCTCACCTGAGGAAAAAGGTGGGCATCTTGAGCTCTCGCAGCCCTCAGCTCCCCAGTGCCCGGAAAGCCCATCTGTTCACAGCACAGTTCCGTTACCACTCTCTAATGGTGGCCCCCGGGCTGTGGAGAGCTTGGCTGTGTGCGGTGCAGTGTAGTAGTAGACCTGGCCTGTTCAGCTAGCACAGGATTTGAGCTTCTCTTATGTTTCCGTGCCCTCTTATCCCTTACTGCTGAGGATTTAAGACTATAAAAATTCTGATTAAAAATTTTCCAGGGGTCCGTAGACCTGGACATAGCATCCAAGAAAAGAAAAGAAGATCCGTCCAATTTGAAATAGAATTCACGAGAGTGTGCACTTAGGAAAGGAGAAAGGCCATGTGGGACAGCAGAGCTCTCGCTCAGCACCTCCACAGCCACCAGTTTAGGAAGCCACACCACCGCCTCTGCAGCGTCAGCCGGGCTGTGAGGACTTGATCAGTGAGCGCCAGTCCCTTAGGTTTTGCCCCACTTAAAGTTAAGATCAAGCAGAGAAAGGCAAAAGTTCATCTCAAATCACTCTATGAAGATGCTGTACTTCAGCTCGGTCCATCCTGGGATTCCCCATACCAGTAACCTGCAGTCAAAGCACATCTAAAGTACCTTTTCATGATAAAGGCTTCTCAGTCTTTACCTGGCTTGGCATTTCTGCCAAGGGCAAGTTATAGTGATAGACTCCTTGGTGTATTGAACTCAAAATAAAAACGTGTATTCTCCTTCAGGCAGTTGGTCTTTATTTACACTCCATTATGTAATCCTCATAACTTCAGTAGGAATAATTTCCAGTTATCCTTATTATTTTGATGAAGCTTAGAAGGGACAAGATATCTGTAGAGAATCATGCCATTGCTAAATGTTGGGCCAGAATTTGAACCTAATTTTCCTGGCTTCACATGCTCCTGCTCTTAAACTAGCACTCCCTGGTGTCCACTGGAAGTCCTTAGGAGCTGTGCACTCATGTCCACTGCAAGACTGATGGCAGCTAAATTTTAGTAGAAAATCATGTGTGTGGGTTTTTTGGGGTTTTTTTTTTAGGTTTTTTGAGACAGGGTCTTGCTTTGTAGTTCAGGCTGGCCCTGAGCTCAGCCTCAAACTCACATCACAGCAATCCTCCTGCCTCTGCCTCCCGAGTGCTGGGATTACAGGCATCAGCCACCACGCCCGGCACTGTGGTATGTGGCACTGATTGCTGCTGGGTGTGAATCTCCACGCCCAGGATTGTATGTGGTTACCGGGATCGAACCTGGGTCCTTGTGCTTGCAAGACAGGCGCTGGAACCACTGAGCTAAATCCCTGGCCTGTTTTTTTTTTTTTTTAAATACACATCATCTTTAAGATCACATGTCAGAGATGGTCAGCCGGTTGCCAGTTGGGCATTCTGCTTCCAGGCTAGAGATTTACAAAATGCCATTCAACTGGTTTCGTATTTTGCAAGACTCTTCTGTGTGGGCGAGGCCATGCAACTGTTGCTGGCTGGTGGCCTAGGAGTCTAAATGGCAAGTTACTTTGGAGGAAGTACCTAAATTTTGGTAGCGTAGGCCCACATTCTTTTATCCTTCAATGAAGAGTGAAATGCCATGTTGCAGATATAAGCAACAAGAGTTGGAAGGAGCCTGCATCCCTCGGTTTGTGTCTAAATGAGAGCCATGTAGGAGAGGAGCCAGACCAGGAATATCCTTATTGAATTTGGCATAAATGAGAAGTAAATGTTTATTACATTAAGTCACTGAGGTTCGGGGCTTGTGTGGCAGGTAGCGGAACATACCTTAGTATACCTATTTTAAAGGATACTTTGAGGGGAAAGGTAAGATCTCCAAATCATTTTCTAGTAACAGTTATATTTCATCCAGGTAGTTGATATGTATGTGCTGGTGTTTCATTAAGAATGCTTGTAGAATTTTTAGTATGTAGAGCTACAATGCTGGAACAGGAGAATGTTGTGTCAGAAGTTGACACTGAATGCGATTGATTGCAGCCACACTGGGAACAGGACAGACAACGTAAATAAATTACGAATTCCAAGGGAAAAGAGCATGTGGTAGCTGCTGTTTCATTTCCCTCCTTAACTCCCTGTGACTGTAAATACGCTTACAGATATATTTTATTTATCATTGTTTTGATGTGTTTGGATTTTGCAAGTGGCTGTTGTAGCAAAGGGATTTCTGGACACCCCTCAAGCTAATCAGATTAGGGACATGAATGTTAGAGTGGCAAACTAGTATATGTATGAAAAGACAAATGGAAATTTCTCCCTTACCCGCACTTATAACTAGCTGCTTGTTTAAAATAACAGCCTTACACCTCTTTCCAACTGTGCTGTCTTCACTTCTGCCTACAAATGATGGACTTTAGACTGAAAATTACATGAGACACTTAGTAAATGGATATCTTTGAAGGGACATCATCAAAATAAAACACTTCAAAATCACTTTGCTACTTAAAGAAAGAGTATTGATATGATATATTGAAAGAGCTGTAACTACCAGAACTTGAATAGACCTGTTCATTTTGTGAAAAAGGCAAATCATGCATATCATTAACATTTCATCAGTCTCAGTCATCAGAGGTCAAGACAGGCTTTGTATAAGCTCCAGAGTTTCCCACAACAAAATTGTGTGTGTGTATGTGTATGTGTGTGCGCATGCGTGTACACACACATACAGCTTACTTCTGTCTTGCTTGATTGGGTGGTGGCAACTCTTAGTCTCAAACCTTGATTCGAGGTCAACTTGTAGTGAAGTTGGACTCATTTGTGTGACCCTGGATACCAGGCTGAACACGGAAATCACTGCTAGTCTATTCTACATCGTATCTCTGCTAAGTATGTTTTATATTTTTATCTACTTTTTGCCCTGTATTTTATGTCACTGGCCTGGTTGGTTTTTCACACGGTCTGGCATATGGAACACCTTATTTGGACAATATACATAAATGTGAGCAAGGTGACTGGACGTGGCAGGACTGGGTAGTCCTCAGCTAGGACTTGGTATAAACTGTGAAGGTTGATGTGGTAGTTGGACTCTATTGTGTGCATTTCAGTAGCTTGGGATCAGCTAGAGGGCGTGGTGGAGCACACTTCTTGGTGAGGCATTATGGGGGGAGGGGGGGGTGTTTGGTTTATCTCTTGCCCTTTTCTCTCTAGCACAGCTCCCCCAGCTCCCGCTTCCAGCGTGTATGAGCCAAGCTTTGGTTTGCCATGTCCTTCTACCTTGTGTTTGCTCACAGCCAGCCTAACAATGAATGAACCCTCTGAAAATGAGACAAAACCTCTTTTTAAAATTGTGCGTGTCAGGTATTGTTTCATGGTGAGTGAAAGCTGACTACGACTATTGGGTAAATTTGAATATGCAAAAAAAAAAAAAGAAAAGGAAATAAAAAGAAAGGTTTGCCAATTAGAGAAGGGAACTAAATTCAGGTATCAGAAATATATTTAGTGTATTTTTAAAGATAGCAGGGAGGGGCCGGGGATTTAGCTCAGTGGTTCCGACGCCTGTCTTGCAAGCGCAAGGGCCCAGGTTTGATCCCTGGTGACCACATACAATACTGGTCGTGGAGACTCACCCCAGCAGCAATCAGTACCACATACCACAGTGCCGGGTGTGGTGGCTCACGCCTGTAATCCCAGCACTCGGGAAGCAGAGGCAGGAGGATTGCTGTGATGTGAGTTTGAGGCTGAGCTCAGGGCCAGCCTGAACTACAAAGCGAGACCCTGTCTCAAAAACAAAAAACAAAAAAAAGCAGGTAGTCAGGAAACAATGTAGAAGCATGGTAGTTGGATTTGATGGCTTTGGAATATCAGCTATGAATAGAACTATGGGAAATTCTTCTTTGAAAGGATAGACTTATTAACTCAAAAATTGTGGAAAATACATTTCAAAGGATAACTTTTTAAAGTCAAAGCTGCATTCCTAGTTCCTATTATCCTATATTGTTCAACTGTCTGAGGCTGTCCTTCGGATTAAATATATAAAGCAAGTATATAACAGCGTTTATTGGTTTCTTGGCCTGCTGTGGACTGAATGTTTGTGTCCCCTTAAAATTCATAGGTCAGGCTTAAATTATCAATGTGATGGATTTGGAAGTGGGATCTAAGGAGATAATTAGGTCATGAAGACAAAAACTTAATGAGTGGGATGAATGCCTTCAAAGAGGGATGAGACCAGGATGCATAGATGTGCACTCGGGTAGTCTCTGCCCTCCCCACACACACCACATGAGGAAACAAAGAAAGGCAATCTATAAACCAGGAACAAGTCCTCACCAAGAGCCGGAGCACACTGGTACCTGGGCCTAGGACCTCCAGAGTACTGTTAGAAATACATGTATGTGCAGAAGCTTTTTTAAAAGAATGAGGTCCCATTTGCTGATTTCTTCTGCCAATTCCTGTGCTATAGAGAATGTTCAAGAAGTCTTTCCGTAAGCCAGCATCTTGAAGAGTTTTACCTAACCTGTTTGCAACAGGTTTAGAGTGTCTGTTTTAATATTTAGGTCTCTTATCCACTTTGATTTTAACTTGGTACACGGTGAAAGAATTAGATCTAGTTTTCGTCTTTGGCAAGTTAAAGCCCAGTTTTTCCAGCACCATTTGTTAAAGAGGCTATCTTTCCTCCATTGAGGATTTTTGGCTCCTTTGTCAAAGATGAGGTGGCTCAGTTTATCTGGAGCAGTTTCTGGGTCTTCTACTTTACTCCATTGATCCTCAGGTCTGTTACTTTGCTAGTACCAGGCAGTTTTTATCACGGTGGCTTTACAGTATAGTTTCTGGTTCGGAGTTGTAATACCCCCTACTATGTCCCTGTTGCTTTTGCTATTCTAGGTCTTTTGTGGTTCCAGATGAAAGTTTGGATTTTTTTTCTCTAGACCTGTGAAATATGCTGTTGGGATTTCAATAGGGATTATGTTGAATCTGTATAACAGAGCAAAAAGACAACCAACAGTGTCGAAAAAAATCTTTACCAGCTGTTCCTCAGACAAAGGGTTACTATCTAAAATATATAAAGAGCTCAAAAAAATCACCCAAATTTAAAGACCCAATTCAAAAATGGGCATCTGAAATGAATAGATATCTTTCAGAGGAAGAAGTAAGAGCAGCTAAGAAGCATAAGAAATGCTCAACATCATTAGTCATTCAAGGGATACAGATGAAAACAACACTGAGATTTCATCTCACTCCACAAAGAATGGCTGCCATTTCAGAATCAGCCAGCAGCAAATGTTGGCAAGGCTGCAGACTCGTACAACTCCTGTGGCGATCAGTTTGGAGATTCCTTAAAAAGCTAGGATTAAAGGTCCCACTTCACCCGGCCATCGCCCTGCTAGGTATATACACAAAAGAATTAAAAGACTCATATCACAGTGACATATGTGCACCCATGTTTATAGCAGCTCAGTTTGTGATCGCTAAATCTTGGAAACAACCCAGATGTCCATCAACTGGAGACTGAATAAAAAAGCTGTGGTTCTTCTGCAGAATGGAGTACTACTCTGCCATAAAAAATGATAAGTTTGAATCATTTATACTTAAATGGACATACCTTGAGGATATCCTCATAAGTGAAATAAATAGGTCACAGATAGGTAAATATCGCATCTTTTCTCTTGTGTGAAAAAATAAAGATGTAAATGAGTCCTAGAATTGTATGTTATATATCATGAAATAGAAAATACTCAAAGTGAAATAGGGTGAAGGGGGAAAAATCATGAGATTAGAACAGAAAAGAAAGGAAACAGATTTTGTGTATATAGGGAGGTGGTAGGGTGGGTAGGGCTATTGGAAAAAATGAGAATTAAGTTGTGTCATATACTGGTACAAATCCTCATTGTGAAGTGCAATTATGATGTGTATGTGTAATGTACCAATAAAGATTTCAATTTAAAAAAACACATTTATTATTTAAGCCACATGGGTATAGTATTCTATCGTAGCAGCCAGACTGACGAGTTATTAGCTAAAATCAAAAGGCAAAACTCCATTTGTGACCAACCCATTGTACTTTCCTATTTCTGGTCACGAGATGGAAGACATGTGGGTTTATGTCCTGGGCGGCTGTGGTTATGACAGACACTGTTCATGTTTTCTTTTGTAACAGAGGTCATTTCTTAGATTCCTGTGTGTCCCATTTTGGGTTGGATGTCAGTCTGATAGGGCAGCTCTAAGGCCAGCTCCAGAAGCCCAGTCTGTGTGGAGACTCAGGTCAGAACTTTTGGGTGGGACTGAGGACTTTGTGCTTGCCAGGCAGGTGCTATACTGCCGAGCTCCACCCCTGGCCCTCAGATCAGATATTGCATGGCCCGATCTGCCTGCCTTTCATCAGTTAGTTAAAAGGAATAAACATCCGATCTCCTGTGCAGCTCTTACATGTGAACTAGGAGTCTTACCTCTCTGATCTGTTTTCTCCTTACATAAAACAAGAGGAGTAGGAAGGCTAACTACCTTGGATCAGTTACCTTGACTCATTTAGGGGGGCTGAACAAATCAGAGCATTCTTGCGTCTCAGATTTATTTTTTAGTAATAATAATATTATTATTATAAATACATATTTAGTTGTTACTAAAAGCTGAGAGCCACACTAAATGCTTTATCTGTTCTGTAGAGAAAACAACCTGCAGCCTCATTCACTGTGTCTGTTTATCTGTTAATGAGAAAAGCTGTTATAGAAGTGAGTATTGATATCATTCACGTGATGATAGAGGCCAGGAGTTCCCGCAGTCTCCCTTCACTAAGCTAAATAACTAGAAAATCCAACAGGTAACAGTCTTAGTCCAAGGACCTGAGACTGGGTGCTAGTGCCCTCAGGCAGGAGAAGGCACCCTCAGGCAGGAGAAGGCACATTAGGTCTCAAAGAAAAGGTGGTATCTCCTCTCATTTACCTTTTTGTTCTGCTTGGGCCCTGAATGGATTGGATGATGCTTACCTACACTGGGGAGGGTGGGTATTTTTAACTAGGTCCTTGTGTGCAAATGCTAATCACCTTCATGGATACATTCAGAAAAAAAGTGTTTTACAGGTATTGGGGTATCCCTTGCCTGGTCAAGCTGACACATAAAATTAGTCATCACCCTTGCTTAAGTTACTGTCCAAGAATAATGATCCCCATTCTTCTTAACAGCAGATGGTACATGGACAGCTTAAAGTACTTTTCCAGTGGGATATATAGTGACAGTTATCTGAGAACTCATGATATATTTTGGTCCAAAATATAGTCGGTATAGAATGTTAACTTTTGCCTTTATTTTGGAAGGAAATGATTTCATATTTAGGCTGACATCTTAATGTTTCTTTGTTGAATCTCCAGGTGTTGACAGTCACAAACATAAGTTTGTAAGTAATCCTTTGAATGATTATTCAGATAGAATTAGGAACCCTACAAGACTGCAATCATCTTAGTACTTTTTGGAGGCTCTAGGCTCAGGTCCCAGCGTATTGTTTACTAGTGATGCAACTTAAGTCTGTTTTCTGATCTGTAGAAGTTGGAATAATATGTTGTTCTCAAGAAGTATGAGGTTTAATTAAGCATGAGAGCTACAAGGCACTGCACCGAGTATACAGGAGAACTCTGGGCATGCTGTTAGTAAGTTTTTCCCAAGTATAAAGAGCTTGGATTCACAATGGTAGAACTATAGTCTTAACTTCAAGAATACAGTGCTATGAGTGTTAATCATGATATGGCCACTGATATGGACAGAATTAAAAAATGTGGGCGGATTAGTAGCACGCACCCTGACTGGGTGGGTCATGGTGGTGTGTCCTTGGGGTCTACATCAGGGCTCTGGACCCTTTCTTTTGCACTATGTCCCTGCTTCCCAGCCACCACGAAGTGAGCAGCTTTACTCCGGTACACGTTTCCATCACCATGTTCCTGACTTGGAGCAGTGGATCGTGGACTGAAACCTCTGAAAGCAGGAGGCAAATAAACCATCTCCTCCTGTCATTTGTCATGTATTTGTCCCCATAAGGGGATGACTGACCACTCCAACTGCCTTGCCATTTTTCCTTAGAGAGCATGGCAGGAGATTTGATAAGACTCAACGACCCCAGTGGGGGGTCATCGTATCTCCTGTTCAGCTCAGCCCCGCCCTGAAGAACTCTGATGATAGAAGTGTGTTTTTCTCTCTGCTGCCCATCCAGAAACCACTGTTCACCTGTGGCTGCTGAACATCTGAAATCTGAAGAGAAGGATGGACAACTGAATTTTTAATACTTTGTAACTAATAAATTCAGATTTAAATAACCTCATCTTGTTCACGGGTACCATTTTGGATCTCTAGGGGTCTCCTACCTCGGGAAAGGATGGTAGCCACACTCACATGGGATTGCAGCACTTTGATACCTGCAGAACTTTATGATAATGCATTTGTTTTGAGGCACTAAGTTTATGGTAACTTGTGCTGGGAGAAGTAGAAGAAATGGTAGAGTTAGGAGCCTCGAATGGCATCCTTCAAGGCACTTTTGGCAAACATTTCAGGCTGCATGTTACAGATAATTTCTATTTTGAAAATCTGAATCAATTTTCTGATTATGTACGGAGTGGATGCAATTATACACAAGTTAGAGAAAGCACAGGTCACTGAAAACAGGGAAAGCTCATTTGAAAGGCAGTTAATATTTGGATCTATTCTCCCCCAGTTTTGTATTGAGATCTTCATAGTAGAGATGGTGAGGTAGGAGTTGAGTGGTTGTGCTGCCAGCCTTGTTCTCAGCACTTTACTGAGAGTACATGTTTAATTCTTTTTAAAGAATTAAAAAGAATCTATCGGGTGACCACTGTCTTTGTACTTCACAGAAAAAGAAATTGAGGTACAAATGGGTATGACGTGCTTGTGTGATTAAACTTGGCAGAGCAAGCCATTGTCTGAGGCAGTATATTGCAGAACAAAGCTCATTCCTCTACTCTGATGCCTGCTTCTGAATCTTGATTGTTTTTACTTAGTCCTTTAACTTTTTCTTATGTTCTTAGTAACTCCTAACTGCTATTGCCAGCTTGCATAGATGGAATAAATATCACCTTTTGGAGGGGGGGGGCATTTATGCCAAAATACTTACAACAGTTTTCTCTGTCATTGAAAAAAATATGCTGAAGATGAAAATCCTTTAGCTTAAAGATGAAATTAACACAGTGCTATATTGTTAACAGAGATAAGGTGGGTGGGGAGAAATGTCATGTCAGTTTGTGAAGCTATTTATGTGGAAGTTCAAATGCTTTTTCCCATAAAGTAATACAACACATCACATTTATATATTATCGGGGTTTCACTAGCCCCCCCCCATCTTTTCACATGCCTATCTTTCCTGTAATATAACGGAACCAGTGAGCACTATTAGTATGTTGAAGTTAATTCCAAGAGCTTATGTATAGTGGAAAGAAAATGTCTTATAGAGCGTAAAACTTTCAAATTAACATAAGACTTAGCAGAGCAGAAATATACAGTTACCTTTAAGACACAATAGAGGTTCTGAGCCTGTAAGAATTTACGTGAAGAGAGAAGCCAGGAAATCCTCAGCCCTAGAACTGAGAACTGAGCCTTGGCCTCCCTGGGCAGGTGCAGTGTGACGCCGTGCATGATAGAGGGGCTTTAGCCAGTGACCTCTGAGGGTGGCCTTCTATGGGAGGCAGCCGCGTCAGGTCACTGTATGCGGTGTAGCTGGTGTCACTTCACACCATTTTATTTTCATACTCACCTACCTTCTGGTCAGAATTGGCTCCTTCCTTTGGGCAAGGTTTCCCTGGTTGTGCTGCCACACGTATTGTACCTCTGTCCCAGTGTACTTGTTATATTAATGAACAGGTGGCTGTTACATTTCTGTAGGTGACTCTTGAATATGAGTACCTCAGACTCGTCCCTGACAGATGAGCCCATTCTTGGCAAGCTGACAGTCCCCAACCTCAGGAAGAGCCTGATGGGGGGCCTGGGTCTTCTCATTGCCCTACATCCTCCAACTTATCATCTACCAGGCTTAGCCTTTGATTGTTGTTTAGACAGTTTCAGTGTATAGCTTTTTTTTAAATAGAGGAATAGGAAATAATATAGTTGCAACCTTAGTAATTACTAAGAAAAGGATGGTAAGGTCAGAAAAGAGTAGTTTAATTAGAAGAAGATGAAAATGCTGCTGCTTGTAAGGATGAATAATATTAATTGGGGACTTAAAATACATCAACCATTGTGTTAAGTACTTTAAATAAATTATTTCACTTCATCTGAACAACCCCAGGAGGAAGATATATTTTATGCACAATTTACCAGTTAGGAAATTGAGAGATCTAAAGGATGCATAACTTACCCACAGTAAGCCACAGGTAAGCTCCGAGCCAAGACCACGGTCTTTACACCAGATCTCTTCACCTGTTCCCTACAGCGCTCCACTGAAGGCCGAAAGGACCCAGGGGACACCCCCGGGGGATGCACATTTCAGTTCATGATTCACTTTCTGCTTTTTGATCCAGATGTATCATTATCTCCTGCTACTAACCAATCAGGATTCGATTCCAGTCTTGATGTAACTACCTAAATAGGAAGGCAGGTTCTTGTTAGAAAGGTCGTAAATAGTGGATGGGGCTTAGGCAGAATGATGAGAAAGAGGTCAGAAATAATAGGTCCATAAGGACGACTGGCCAGATTTGAAAGATGAAATAAATTGTGATTGCTGGCTGAAGGGAAGGAGGAAGGCAGACTTGATGCCCAGCCATGGGTTTTGAGAGAGAGAGAAGAGTCGGTCACATGGTAGTCAGGAGGAGGACCTTCATTTCTGCCTGGAGAGAAAGTGCCGGAGGCAGTAGAAGCTGGCTAAGCTCGATGTCAGGCTGTGCGTTCTTAGTTTGTCACCGGAAGTCCTTGTTACTGCCTTTGAGCTCTGGAACTATTTTATTGCTTTTAAAAACCACTAGCTATCTTCTTTTAAGGGGGGAAATAACAGATGGTCATGCTGGAGCTGAGCTTTTTATCCGAATCTTCAAAACCTTTTTGTGTACAATTTTTGAGCTTCACTTCTTTGCAAAATTCAGTGCTTTCTTGTAGCTTTTCCTTTTGAGATGAGCCACAAGTGCCTCATTTGAGCTGGGCATTGCCTGTTAGTGGCAAAACTCCTTTCTGTTTAATCAGCTTCTCCAAAGGACTAAGACCGAGTCCAAATAGGTCCTATTTATGAGGAGGAAAAGATTTTGGCGGCCTGACTAAAAGTAACATGTGAAATCTGCCAATCTGCCAGCTGGGTCTCCTTTTTGTGTTCATCTTGTATTTTTATGCATTTTGCTCATGGAGTCAGGATAATAGGTCAGTTCCTATAAACATAGAAGAAGTTTCATTGGGCCAAGTGTTTGTGGCTGTAGTACCAGGACTGCTACAAAGTGTGGAGAGGCTGACTGGGGCCTGGCCGTGTGGCTTGGGGGAAGGCTGAGGAAGGCCCAGGCCCTGACCTGGTTGAGATCAGAATGTATTCGGGATTGTACACACTATTGAGTAGAAAAGGGGAAATCCACAGTAGTCTCCTTTATCTCCAGCTCTGCTGTAGTCATCTGTGGTCACCTGTCATCCAAAACTACTAGATGCTAATGGGGGAGGGGAGAGTGGTAAAACACTTGCCTAGGGGGTGCTGGGCCCCAGGTTCTCTCCCCAGTGTTGTACAACAAGGATAAATCCAAAATATAGATGGAAAGCTTCTGAAAAATGCTGAAGTTTAAAGTTTCATACCGTTCTGAGTATCACGCTGAACTCTTAACACTGTGGTGTACTGTCCTCCCGGGTGTGAGCCATCCCCTTCTCCAGCACATTGTCCTCTCTGCGCTGCTGCCTGTGACTCCCGCACTACTGTCTCACCATCAGACTGAACGCCAGTGTGTGTGTTCAGCTGAGCCCCGCGCAGTAGCCCAGCTTCATCATGGTGCCCGTCTCTCTCACTTCCTCTCACCTCACCATGTGGGCATCGTATCACCTCCTGTCACCACAAAGAGAAAGGGGGTGTGAGATATTCTGAGAATGTGAGAAAGGGAGAGATAGAAAGACCACCATTACAAACTTTTATTATAATATTTTTTATAACCGTTCTATTTTACCAATAATTGTTGCTGTTCTTAACTATGTCTAGCTTGTAAACTGATCTTTACCATAGGCGTGAATGTATGGGGACAGACCGTGTATACACATCTTGGCACTGTGTGTGATTTCAGGCCTCATGCGGGGGCTGTAGACCGTCTCTCCTGTGGATAATGAGAGGCTGCTGTCAGAATATAGCGGCGGTGCCTAGCAGAAAACTCTAGGCAGTGAGATGGGTTTTTCATAATTACCCAAACCCTGCGTGATGGTTGGATGCCTGCTAGGGTTGGAAAGAGCCAAACCAACTGCAAACTGACTTCACATACTTAAGCATATTCATAGCTCGTTGTGTTCCATATGCTTATTTCCCCAAATTATTTTGTATCAATACTATTCTCATTTATTATTCAAATCCCTGATTCCACCAGGGAGGCCCTTACTATCTTTGGTGCAGGCACTGAATTTTGCCTGCTCTTCAGAATGGGCAGCCATAGTTTTGTGGCCCACAAAATACAGGAGAGAAGAGTCTCTCAAATCTGCCTCTCATAAGCTGCAGGACACTGGGCTAATTAGTTGGGTTTTTTTTTGAGATAGGGGCTCACTTGTAGTTCAGGTTGACCCTGAGCTTACTATGTAGTACAGGCAACCCTTGAACTGCAGCAATCCTCCTGCCTCTGCCTCCTGAGTGCTGAGATTACAGGTATGAGCCACCATGCCTGGTACTGTGGTACGTAGTACTGATCGCTGGTGAGCATGAGTCTCCATGCCCAGCCTTGTGCTTATTTGGTACTGATTACTGGTAGGAGTGAGTCACCACACCCAGCATTGTTGTATATGGTTACTGGGGATCAAACCTGGGCCCTTGGCCTTGCGAAGGCAGGCGCCAGAACCACTGAGCTAAATTCCTGGCCCGCTATTTAGTTTCTTTAAGGCCTTCATTTTCTTCCACCGAAATAAAGGATATAACAATTACAGGATTGTTATGGGAGTGAAATCGAATAAGAGTAAAGGAAAATATATACACACAAACATGATGTAGTATGTATTGCATGTGTATAAAGTACAAATATATAGTACATGCACAATAAACAACAGTTGCGCTATTGCTCAGTTATAAACTTAGCCCCTGCGTTTTCTTGTGAATAGAGAAATACTGGCCCTAGTGTTGAGAATCACGTAAAGAAGCCTGTTCTTAAACTTATTTGATCACCAAAACTTTTTTTTTCAGTACCAGAGATCAAACTCAGGACCTTGCAGTTGTTAGGTGCAGTGCTACTGAGCTATGTGCCTGGCCCAAACAAAACCTTTTTTTGTTAATATATTTTGGGTCCTCTACTCACACACATACGTTGGGCAATGCTGGTCAGGTAGATAGAGTCATGATCTCGAGGAGAGTAATGTATGGTTTAATCTTGTTCTACACTCTATCTCCATGACTCTGGCTTAGTACTGACCTTTGTTGTCTGCTGGTATCAGTTAAAACATGGGGCAGATATAATCATTTCCAAGACCATCATCAGTCTACCAAAAGGATCAAACCTTTCCTCTGTGTCCTAATATCAGTACCACACAGAGCTATGCTAGAGCCTGAGGCAAAAAAAAAATGTCTATTATTGTAATACCATCTTCATTTGGAATGCAGTTTTTCACTTGTTTGATCCTAATCCTGACTCTGCTCATAATTTGGAGAATGAACCTCTGATAGAATTATAATGCATTTATGCTCTGCAGACAAACCAGCAGCTTCCAGGAGGTCAACACCAGGCCTTATGAATCTTTCTGTGTATGTTACCTAGCCCACCATGGACACAAAGTTGGTTTTAGCAAGTGCATGTCCAGAGGGAGTGTTCTTGGCCACATAGCCGCCTCAGGTTTGGCTTCTCCATCCTTCCTCATCAAAGCTCATTCTCTTAGGAGCTATCCCCTTGTCACTGGCTCGCTTTTATCCCTTCTGCTTAATTTTTTTTTCCTAGCATTGGCCAGTCTGACATCCTTGAGTTTTTACAACTCTGCGTTTTTCTTCATTTAAACTTTGATCGAGCATGTCCTTGACCTGATTTTTTTTTCTGTGTCTGTATTCCCAGGATCACATACAGTACCTATGTACTCAATAAATATTGATTAAGTAAATTATTGGATGGAGGAAAAGTAGATGTACAGGTAACTTCTTTTTCCTTTAAGATTTCATCTGACAAGTGAGAACAGAGCCATTTACTTTACCTGCTGCTGGGTTTAAGAACATTTTTGTAGAGGTACTTAAATAATAATGTTTTGTGTATTGATAAAGGTATGTCAGCTAAACCTGATCCTAGCTCAAGTCTGAGCGAGAGACTGTCACTCTACGAGTTTTCAGGGGAATGATGGTGACATCTGTGTCAGAGGTCCCTAACGCTGTGAAGAGACTGGTAGACACCATGGTTTCATACATTGAGTGGTATTTTTATATTAATGAAGTAATGGCCACTCTTCTTTCTTCTAGAGTATATATTTCATCAGAAACAAAGTTAAGGTTTTTTAACCTAAAATGTAGTAGCTTAGTATCAAGGGAAGGTTATGAGTATTGTAGTCTCAGTGCCAAGACCTCAATTCCAGCTTTCTCTTTACTAATTGTGAATTTTAGCTATGACTTTATTTTTCCTGCTACCAGAAATCCAACTCAGGACCTTTTGCAGGCATGGTGCCACTGACCTACATCCATAGCTATGTCTTTTTAAACCTTTGCTTCTGAAGAACATTGTAAATAGCTGTATCTCAGATTCCCTGTAAGAATTTTATGTGATAATTGTACAAAATATAAAAATGTTAAATGCTTCTGTTCTTTTTTCTATTACTGTTCTGACCACTGCTACCACCACCACCACTAACACCAAGTGTCATGTCCTGGCAATTTCGAGGCCATGCTGTGAGGAAAAAACGCTACCTGGTATTTATATCTCTCAAAAACTTTTTAGCAGGTCTTGAAATCCAAAGGGAAGCCTGAATCAGGAAAAATTGAATTAACTGATAATACTCACTGGCAGAATCCAGATACTGCTATTGCCCCCAGTAAACTGTCACTGGAGTCCTGTCCTTTTGATCTCCATGTCCCTTTAGGACTCTCCCGTTGTCGAAAGGAGGCTCCCACAGCCTGACAAATCTTCAGGATAGCATCCCTGAGCTAACAAGCAGGCGGCTGTCTCGCACGTGAAGAGATATAATGGCCCATATGTCTCATCTGTCGATGCTCTGTTTTTCTGTTTCCTGTGAGTGTGTCTTTCGGAAGCTAAGCAGCAGGTGCACACACATCTTCCTTCCTGAGCTGAGACGGTAGGGAGAAGAGTCTGGAGACACAACCTTGGTCTCCCTCAGAGCAGGAGATCAGTTAGAAGATGAGACCTCTGACGACAGTCGTGGGAGCTGCTCTTGAAAGGGAGTCATGAATCTAAGGTTATTTAAAGATTACATTGCTAAAAGGTAGTTGTTGATGCTGTTTTCCTGAGGACTTAAAATGAGTGAGCAGCCTCCTGAGGATACTCGTTCTTGCCCACCTCTACTCCTTTCCTTTTACTACGTCTCCATTTCTGAGAGGTCAGAGCAAAATAGTGTGTGTCTGTGTGTGCATGCACACGTGTGTGTCTAAGTGTGCGTTTAAACTTCATTAAACTTCATTAAACAGTTTAAACTTCTAGAAAGAAGATAGTGCCTTTAACATAGAAACGAATACACCTCCTTAAAAGAAGCTGTCATAACAGATTTCATTAAAACTGTGTTTTAATGGACTTGAAGGGAACTTTGTCATTAATATATGTTTGCAAAAGGTAAGAAAAAAGTGATTTTCATGATTGGATGTTTCTAAATATAACCATCCACAGTACTCTTCCCCAAGCAAGTAATACAGACCTAGGATTTCAGGCGAAATCATATGAAACAGAAGTGAGACGAGAGATACACAAACGGACCATGACTTGGCACATCCATTAACTAAGGGAGAGACAGACTAGAATCTTCTAGTCTGCAGTGAAGTACTATTTTCAGATGTGATAAATGTGCTTCTTTACCCACATTTTCCACTAAGTTTATAATGCTTCCCTTTGGGAAAGTGTGTAGTGAAAGTTTTACCTGGGCTACGGCCTAGACCCTGAAGGACAAAATAGGCAAGTTGTGATTTGGAGCTTCAGGTCTAACTATTTGAAACTTGAGGCACAGGTAAAGCTCCAGGAAGTGGAAGGATTCTGCTTCTTAGGTACCCTGCTTTCCAGGACGTCAGACCCAGGAGGAAGGAAGTCTTCCAGAGAAGCCCGAGCGGCTTGAGCTGGGAGTTAGCGTGGCTACAGGCGATGCCCCGCAGCTGGAAGAGCGTCAGTGTCCCTGTCTGTGGCGTGGGGCACAGAGCAGCAGAATATCGCTGCTCAGAGCTGAGACACTGCACAATTGGAGCAGGGACAGTGATGGTCGGCACCAGATGGGGACGTGCATGTCTTAGCAGATGGATTGCCATAACTTGATCTCAGTTTAATAAACCTCCCTCACAAAGAAAGTCCTTGTCACATGAATTTATGACAATCAGTACATTGGGGAACTGATGGAAGATGATTAGTAAGTTAATACAGAGGAGCCTTGAATTTTTTTATGAGATTTGGTCCATTTGGCAACTCAGAAAATCACAGTTTTCCTGAAAGCTGAGTGATAAGGCAAAAAAAAAAAGCATCGGTTGAAAGAATACAGAAGATAGTAGGAAGAACAAAGACATTTAGACTTCTAGAGCATGTCTGGGTCTGCTGTAACCTACAGTCCTTAATAGTGCAGATTCTGGCACATAGTTTATGAAACACGCTCAGTTAACACTCAGTAAATCAGCAAAAGAGAGGAATTCTATATTGTATTCTTGGTGAAATCTAAAACATCTCGAAAAAGTTAGGGCAGATGTGAGGAAGGTCTTGAGTAAGGAATTATTACTTTGTGAAGTAGAAACTGAAAAGAAATGTGTATCATTTTGGGAAGATGATGGGTTAAATTTGTCTGAAAAATCGGAAGTGGTTTTGCTGATTTGTCAGTACTAAGGTTGTGTGTGTGTGTGTGTTTGTATATGATTTGATTATGTCTGTGAAGGGCTCATGTGGTTGTATCAGTGGAGTCATTATGAGGTGCCTTACCTAGGCAAGATGGCACATACCTATACTCCCAGAACTCAGGGAGACTGAGGCAGGCATACCACTATGAATCTGAGGCCCGGAGAGGCTACACGGTAAGTAATATAGTGAGACCCTGTATAAGAAATTGGATAAAAAATGTTTAAGAAGGAGGGGAATTCGTGGTAAGTCATGAAATTCTGGGGATATTGACAGATGGATTAGCATGAATAACCTGAAAAGGGATTATTACTGATATGAGAGAATGAGTTCCCACAGAGTAAGTTGTTATAAAAGAAGACTCTCCTTTGCTGGTTCTCTGGCTAATATCAAGAAAAGTTGTGAAGTGACTTCAATCTCCTTGGAAAGGGGATGTCAGTAACAGGATAAGACCTTGGGCAACAGACCAAGGGGCTGTTCTTAAGACATGAATCTTTTTTTTTTTTAGACAGGGTCTTGCTTTATGGTTGAGGCTGGTCCTGAGCTCAGCCTCAAGCTCACATCACAGCAATCCTCCTGCCTCTGCCTCCCGAGTGCTGGGATTACAGGCATGAGCCACCACGCCTGGCACTGTGGTATGTGGTACTGATTGCTGGTGGGAGTGAGTCTCCACGCCCAGTATGTGGTTATGGGGATTGAACCCGGGCCCTTGAGCTTGTAAGACAGGTGCCAGAACCACTGAGCTAAATCCCCATCCCAAGACATGAATCTTTAAGGATATTTAAAGATCATACTGCTACAAAGATGTTTTATGTATACTGTTTTCCTTGCCTAGGATCATTCTCATATGTACTCCTGCTGCTGAGATCCACCATGAGGTCTTCAAAAGAACCCAGCAAATGTCAGCATCATAACCTCGAATCTCCAAACCTGTGAGCTAATAAATATCTTTTCATCACCCAGTCTTGGGTATTTTGTTATAACAGTAAAAATGGGCCAGTGCAATGGCTTGGTCAAGTCTTTATGCAGTTGTTACAAAAACAACTTTCATGAAGATAGTCAGAAAACTTAAACGCAGATTGGTAGATTTAAAACTGCAGATTAAAACGTACAAACTATATTTTTCCAACTTCATGGCACTCTGGAAGAGGCAAATAATAGGGCGTGTAAAACATCAGGAGTTGTCAGGAGGCCGGAGAAGTGAAGGATGCATGGGGGAGTTTTAGAGCAGTAGAATTATCCTGCATAATGTCATAGTGGTGGATACATGTCCTTGTGTGTTTATCAACACCCACAGAACTGTATAGCACAGAGAATGAACTCCGATTTTCACTGTGGACCTTAGTAGGTAATACTGTTGTCTCTGTTGGCCCATATGTTAGTCACCTTTCCATCACTACAGGAAATATCTGACATAAATTATAAAGATAAGATTTATTTTGGGGCTCATGGTGTCCCAAACTTTATTCTGATGTGACCAGCTGGCTCCGCAGTGCGCAGGCCTTATGGTGGGAAATGTGCTAGAGCAGAGCCACTCAAGTCGTGGCCAGGAATCGAGGATAATGGAACTAGAACCCAACATCTCATTCACAGGACTCCAGTGACCTGGAGACCTTACCCCAAGCTCATATTTCTAACCATTTTACCCCTTCCTTTAGCACTGTGGTCTGGGGAGTGACCGTGGACCTTCAGGGGACACCCATACTATAGCAGCCCATCCATTTGAATAAATATGTTACACTGCTGAAAGGTGTTAACAGAGATGCTGTGTGATGAGGAAGGAGGAGAGTATATGGAAATTGCCATTGGGTTCACATTTTCCATAACTGCTCTAAAAATAGTCTAGAAATTAAAACTCTATAAATCATCAAGACAGAGGAATAAGACTATCTTAATTTGGTGGATGGTCTTTGCTTTACCAACATATTAGTGAGAACCAGTGCACATTCTCCTGGTTTAGAATTATCTGGAGGAACCGGGAAAGGGACTGTTACTCTTCTCTATCACATAAAAATAAAATAGTCGGCAGCTCCTTTCTGCCTACTGCAAACTGGAAGATGTAGAAGAAAACAAGACCCTCATTTGACTTTTCTCCCTGGCAACATGGCTTCTGTTCTTGGCAGTTAAAGCCTCAGATGTGTGAGTGGGCATATGGACTCAAAGGGCAGAAGGAGTTGAACTGAGTTTGCATTTGACGTTTTACAAAGGCAAAGCCCACCATTCCCAGGGAAGTAGCAAATCCCATGCCTGTACCTTAGGCTATACCTACTCCAGCTTTTCCCTGGGATCCGCCTCATTCTTTCAGTGTATTGTGGACCTCTTGGTGCTGCCCCAGCCTGCTCAGGATGCCAAGTGGTATTTCCAGTTTGTGTTTCATTGTTATCCCGCTATTAGAACAGACCTAGCCTTCTGCTGATTTTTTAAAACTTTGTTGGAAATTGAGCAGATGGACTTGAATTCCTAATTTTCTTTAAAAATGTGCCAAGCACTTGCTCCTTTGTTCCTCATTTTCCTCTTGACCAATTTCATGTGAATATGCATGGTTCCTCTTTAAAGGTCTCAGGGCTGAGCCTTACCTTTCTGTGTTCAAGGCATATCAACAGTGGTTAAGTTCTCTGGGATTAACTTCTCTTCTGTCATGATACATTATTACCAAAATAATTAAAAATCCAGACTGGGGATTTAGCTCCGTGTTTCCAGCGCCTGTTTTGCAAGTGCAAGGGCTTAGGCTCGATCCCAGTTAACCATATACAGTACTGGGTGTGGAGACTCACACCCAGCAGCAATCAGTACCACATACCACAGTGCTGGGCGTGGTGGCTCACGCCAGTAATCCCAGCACTCGGGAGGCAGAGGCAGGAGGATTGCTGTGATGTGAGCTTGAGGCTGAGCTCAGGGCCAGCCTGAACTACAAAGTGAGACCCTGTCTCAAAAAAAAAAAAAAATCGGAAATCATGTTAAGAAGCTAAAACAACTCATAAATGTGCTTGTTTAAGAAAGGAGACTGGGAAGGCTTCTTTGCCCAGTGTTGTATTGAGTGGCAACTGTGAACCAAATACTTGGCAACATGTTGCGATTAATGATCTTTCTAAACTTCATCTTACTGAATCACCCTACAAGTAGGCAGATAGTCTTGCTTTACATACTAGGGCAGGCAGGTACCAACAATGGACTTCACCATGGTCAGATAAGGAGGAAGTGATGGAGCCAAGACTCAAAGTCACATTCATTTTACTCCATAAACTTTGCTTTTATTGAAGGCCCATTGGCTTTCTGATCTGAAGAGTTTAAATTCAGTAGGAGGAAGAACATTCCAGATGATTGCTTTAACTTTAAAGCAGGGACGATTTTAATTTTAGTGTTGGTCTCAGAATTAAAAGAAACAAAGGTAAGGTTCTTACACAAGGGGCGTACCTCTGAGGAGTGTTGAATATTTCTTTATATTAAAGCTTTTATTTATTTATTTATTTATTGAGACAGGGTCTCGCTTTGTAGTTCAGGCTGGCCCTGAGCTCAGCCTCAAACTCACATCACAGCAATCCTCCTGCCTCTGCCTCCCGAGTGCTGGGATTACAGGCATGAGCCACCACCTCCAGCACTGTGGTATGTGGTACTGGTTGCTGCTAGGCGTGAGTCTGCACTCCCAGTATGGTATGTGATTACCTGGGATAGAACCCGGGCCCTTGTGCTTGCAAGACAGGCGCTAGAACCACTAAACTAAATCCCCAGCCCTAAAGCTTTTATTTTAATTGATCATATAATTTATCTTGGGTAGCAAAAAGTATTAAATTCAGACACAAATTACCGTGTGTTATTGAATCATTGTCCTTCTCTGTCTTACTCCACTCTATGCTTTTGCAACATAGTAAATGAGATTGGGAAGTTTATAAAGAAGAAAAATTTATTTCCTCACAGATCTGTCTGAAAGCCTAGGAGTCCAGAGTGAATGCTGGAAGGTTGTTTTCTGCTGAAGACTGCCCCTTGCTTCCAAGATGTCTTGGTGCTGCAGCCTCTAGAGAGAAACATTGTGTCCTCTCGTGGAGAAGGCAGAAGGGCCAAAGGAATAAAATTCTTTGTCAGGCCCTGTTGACAGGAGGGAGGAGCTTTCCCGGCTTGTCATCCGTTAATAGAAGATCCTCCCTCTTCATACGATCACATTGGCCAGGCCAGAATTTTGGAGGAGATGTGTTTAGACCATAGAATTTACCGAGCTTCCCGAGCCTTGTGACCGAAGGCAAATCTGGGATTGTTGAGAATGGAGCCTGCTGCCAATACCTGAAATCTGATTTCCTAACCTTGTGGCCAAAACGTTCTTTGGAGGCCTCATTGTTTTGCTCTCTGTTCTTAGAAGCTTTGTTTTTCTGGTCAATTGCCTCCTCTACAGTTTAATACTGGGCTTTTTTCTGTCAGCATACCTGTCTAAAAGCTTCCCACTAGACTGAAGCGATCTATTTTCAGTCGTTAGTGAGACTCTCTTTGGATTAAAGGTCAGACGTCCACATGTGCAGCCCTCACCTTCCTTCCACAGCCGCCTGTGCAAACCGCACCGCTACATGGACTTGCTCTGCTGTCTCCAGCTCCTCTTGTTTCTGGTCAGATATTAAGGTCTTTTATTGGCGAGGTACTTACTTGCTTTTGTCCCTGTTTTTAGGATTTGAAATGCAGGATTTCCAGACACAAAATTAGCTATCTAAATGAAACAAAAATAACAGTGAGTAACACAAACAACCAGCCAGTGACCTTTCTCTCCACTGCCCAAGGCATATGTCATATTTTAAATTAAACACATCTGGTAATTCTTCTTACTTGCTGTAATGTTATTTTCCTTTTTATTTTTATTTTTTTCCTTTGCTTGCTTAACCTTAGAAAGTCTGTCTTGTTTCTAGGAAACAGAATCCAAAATCCAACTCAGTCTATAATGAGTTAATGGTCCTGGGAGGAGGAAGGAGGGGTGAATGATAGTCGTTTCCTGAATCTTGATACTTTCTTTTTTTCAGGTCATTGTAGATTGGAGAAATACTCAAATGGCTGAAATGTACTATGTGAAACTTACATGGTCCTGGGCATTAATTAAAAAACAAAATTGTCCAGGAAGCTACAGGTGGGAGGATCATGTAGAGCATTAACAACGATGCTGTACAACTCAATGGGAGACCGGTTTCTAGTTCTGATCTCACCACGAAGATCTACTTCCCATATCTGAGCTGCCAAAGGAAGACCTCCTGCTAGCAACCTCCATGGCCAGAAGGACAAAGAATGCTTCCCTGGGGAGGAGATAGCAAGGCATTTTGCAGAAGGTATGATAGAAAGCAAAGGCTTCTTAGTGAAATAATTAATTTGTGTTGCTGATTTAAAACCCAAACTTTGATCACAGGCAGAAAAAGTGTTTCAACTCATCCACAGTAAATCCTAGTGTGCTCTCTGGTGGGAAGAAGCAGTGGGAGAGGGAAAAGCGCATCAGACACCCAAATGGCACCAAGCTGATAAGCATTTATGGGTAAATTGGGCTAAGGATTCAACATCTTTTAACTAAAGAGTTAAAAATTGACACCACCATGGTGCTGTATGGACATTGAAGTATTTTATATGTCTGTCATACTTCAGCTAACTATAATGAACTGCACATGAAACTTCCAAGTGAACGTATCCTCTTGAGTTTTGTGAGAGGTAGCTTTCTGGAATGGGTGGTTCAGCGTGCCCGTTACAGTCAGAGCAACTCAGTGCACAATCCTGGACGGTGGGGGTGCTAATGCACGTGGCTTATGAAGGACTTCTCTGCTGTCTGTTACAGCAGCGCTATGAAGAATGTGAAAGGCAGGTCGCTTCCATCAGTGAATATGTCCAGGAAAAGTCAGGCTACATTAAATGTCATAGACATAATTACTTCATTTATATTTTATTGCCAAGGTAATGCAGTACTATGGTAAAAACAAGACAAGTACTAAAATAACAAAGCAGTGTCTAATTTTGAAAATAGTTCCCTGAACTGCTGCTCCCTACTTCCAGGCTCACTATTAACTGCTTCCACAATGACTCCGAAGTCTCTGGCTTTGAATTTTTTTTTTTTTGGAGACGGGGTCTCACTTTGTAATTCAGGCTGGCCCTGAGCTCAGCCTCAAACTCACATCACAGCAATCCTCCTGCCTCTGCCTCCTGAGTGCTGGGATTACAGGCGTGAGCCACCACGCCCAGCACTGTGGTATGTGGTACTGATTGCTGCTGGGCGTGAGTCACCACGCCTGGTATTGTATGTGGTTGCGGGATCTAACTAGGGACCTCGCACTTGCTAGGCAGAACCACTGAACTGAATCACTGGACCTGGAATTCTTTCTTGTATCTCATCACCAAGCGTTTGCTGAACACCTCACTCTGAATTAAAACTATACTCAGCATGTATATTGCTTCCATATGTTCTTCCATATCAGCTCCTTTTCCTGTTTTTCTTGGTTTTGGTCTTTATTCTTTAAATGGACTGTGTTGAAATCTTCATTATAGCTCTTCATTTCAACACCTGATTTCCTATAGATCTAATATTAGGATCTATCAATTTTCTACCAGTGTCTTGTCCCTTGTGTTCACTCTGCATTTATATTCCTAGTATTCCAACCAAGACGGGATTCGTTTGTGTCTTAGCTGTACTGAGGCAGATATCTCTTAGATACCTTCTGATGTCTCCTCATGTCAAGCAGTGTGACAATAATAGCAAATTATGATAGCTGGACTCATGCTGCCACTTGCTGGAAACACATCAGTTGTTTTGTGCTATCGTGGAATAAAGGCTCAATGCTTTTGGCTGACTTGGCCATTCAAGATCATCTATACTGAGTTTCCCAAATCTGTCTTCCACTGTTTCCTTTCATGCAGTCTACACTTGGACAGTATTAGATGTCACCGTTTCATCCTAACTTAACTTTATTTCTTTGCCTGATTCTTAGTTTGAGCTCTTTACTTCTTTCATCAACACTCAGTTGAATTACTGTCTGTGTCACAAATCCTTTCCTGTGTAACAATGCTTCCCTCCCTGTCACCCCACTCACCTCCCACGGGGGTAAAATAATTTGTGTCTGTTTATTCCATAGCATATATAACATTTTGCCTTCTCCCACTAACATACTATTCCAGGGTATCCTGGTCTATTTATGCTGTTATAATAAAACACCCCTGACTGAGTAACTTATAAACAATAGAAATTACTGCTGCCAGTTCTCAGTGGTGGAAAGTCCAGGGTGAAATTCCAGCGTGTTCATTGTCTGGTAAGGGATGCTTTTGTCCTAAGATGGTATGTTGATGCCACCTCCCCAGAACAAATGAGTGTTGTATCCTTTTATGGACAAAGAAATGAAAAGAAAGCCACTCTTGACTCCTCAAGCCACTTTAGAAGGAAAGTCTTCATGACCTAACTGCTTCTTACTACTGTTGTAATGGTAGTTTTATCATGAATTTTGGAGGGGATACCCAACAGTCAACCTCTACCAAGGATGAAACCATAGTGTATGCCCTTTTCTTGTTGCTTAGGATTTTTCTATTTAATACAGTGATAGAAAGACTTGCCTTCTGATGGTAGCATCCTGGGTCAGGGCAGGATTCCTGTTCATTATCCTACCCTGATCCTCTTAGAGCTTCTGTGTAACGGGATAATGATACTTGTAGCTCACTGGTTGGAGAATGTGTAAGTTCCTATCTCACACGGAGAACTCTCCAGAGTGCAAGGTTCTTCCATTTCTTTTTCTGCTGGGATTAGTAATGTGGCTCATGTCTGTCCTTCATGAACTCTTTGCAGCACTCTGTAGGATGGACGTTACTCATGGCATTTTAGGGAGGAGTGCGAGGAAGGGAAGGAAGAGTGGAGATTGACCTTGATCTGAGTGAATGTCTTCTGTTTGGCCCACTGTCTACCCATCCTCAACATGCTGCCTCATTTGAAAGGGTTCAGACTTCAGAGGAAGAAGTCTGTTTTCCCTGAAACTTTTATCAGACGTGCTCACCTGCTTCATTCCACTGAGGAGGAGCAGAAAACCTGCCTACCTCGGTGTTCCTTTCTCAGTCAGGTCCTGGCTCATTTAGCAGGGAAATATAACAGATCTTCTCTAAGGAAAAGGTCTAAGAAGGTTGTCGTTTGATTTAGATGTGACCCTGCCTACCACAGGGTGCTTTATGCTGCAGCTACAACCATAGTAACAGGAAGACAAGGAACAGACTTTAGAGCCCTACATTAGAGGGCCATCCTTTCACTGAGCCCACAGCTACTTATTTTGTATTGTGAAAAATGGGATAATATTCAACTTTGCATAGTTGTTAGATTAACACGTTCCTGCTGGCTTGAATCACCAGTGTTGCATGCACAGCTGTCCCATCAGGTGGCTTATCCCACTGCTGACAGACGTGGTACAGCCATGCATCAGACAGTCATGCATGTACCATCAGGAGTTCAAGCTGCCCAGGGAGACTCACGAAGTAAGGCTCAGTTGCCGACATGTTTATTGCGCCCCGTAGTCAGGGTCTGAGCCCTAGTACTGTAGTGTTGGGACTCTGGGGTCCGTCTTTGTCTTATTTCCTCCTGTCTCCCACACTTTGACTCCAGAGCATGTTTGTTCCCTAGTCCTGGGTTGAGAGGTTTCCTTTAAAGTGACTGCTGATCATAGCAGGGTGATAACCTTGACCTGTGCTGTCCCCAGGTCCCCCAAATCTCTAGAGATTGCCACTCTAAATATAGCTTTCAGATGAACAAGGAAATGCAAGCAGTCAGCAGCTCATAGTGGCTTTTACAAAAGCAATTATTGGCAGGGAGCCCACAGAGTGTGGAGACAAGAATAGTACTCAAGGCTAATGCAGGGTTGGTTCTTCCTGCCTGTTTCTGCTGCCGCTGCACATGTGGGCACAACCAAGGCTTAACTCTTCCCCTCTTTCTGTGGCACAGCCACAGTCTAAGCATAAAAAAGCTGAAATTCAGTTCTTTCTAGAAAACACGTTTTCTCGTACTTAAAAAAGTGCTACGTGAAGCCCATCTTACACACAAAACCTTCATCACCCACAAACTAGAGTACTGACTATGGATCTTCCAAGTTAATTGCTAGACCTTGGGTTTATCCACGTAGGTAAGTTTTATACACGTCTCCACTAAACCAAGACTCAGGCTCACGATAAGCCACCCCCTCAGCTAGTAGACACTCTGTCATGTGTTGTTACTTTTAGAGATGTCCACTACTTCATTGTGGTCCCAAAGCATTTTGCTTTATATAGCTAGCTGATCGCACAGACCTAGTACCTCAGGTTATCTTCAGTCAACTTCAGTACCCAGTCCCTCAGCTTGCCCTTGACAGAGGTGTCTGTTTCTTCTCCCAGGTGGTTGTGGCAGTTTCTATATAGGTCATCAGCTTTCTGCGTTAGGTCTGGTGTGGGCCTCTCAGACAAACAGCTGCCATCTACATGCCAGCAGTAACAGGGCCGCAGGATCAGGAGAGAGAAGTCCTCCCGTGAGTCCTATGGAAAGATGGAAGGTAAAGGTAGGTCTCCAGCGGTCACTGAGGGCTTTTTTGTCTCCACTGAATAAAGTGGGACTTTGGTTTCAGACATTAGCCGAGTCCTCTTGAGGAATGCACGACTGCTCCCCGTTACGATGCTCGGTGGGCTGGATGCGCAGCTGACAGCCGCCTTCGCTGACGCTGAGATGAGAAGAGGGGCCGCAAATGGTGTGTGTGGTTTACAAAGCCCAGCTGTTTAAAGAGCACATGGCGAGGGCCAGCCACTAGGGAAGTAGTTCGTGTGCAGTATCCTGTATTGACCCTTAAAACAAATCTCAGGTAAGGGTTATATTCATTTTACAGGTAAAGAAATGGAACTTTAGAGAAGCTAACTCACTTGACCAAGGTCACCCAGCAAAATGTTTAAGGTTCCACTAAAGTCCCAGAATACTTTTTATGAGAAGGACTATTTTTACTCATTTGTAAATTCCTTCCCTAGCAGTTCCCTCATTCCTGATGTGGCTGAAATCTAGATTTATCTCAAGAAGGGCTTCCTTTGAGTGTGTCAATAAGGGTGGTCTATTGGCCCCTTCATTGCCACACATCACCATGTGCTTCTCCCTTCTTCACAGTGTAGCAACTACCCGTTTTTCTGGCAGTATCTTTCGGCTGTGAGTGACCAGATGTGAGGTGGGAATTGGCTGTGGTCATCTGTCTGTCCTAACACTGGTACACGGTCTGTTAATGGAGTTGCTGCTCAAGAAAAGTTAGTTGAGGGAAAGTACGAGTAGAACCAGCCCACTAAGGTATATATCATGAATAAGCTCCAGGTTACTCAAATACAGATGAGACAACCAGAGCATAGCATAGAGATTAGGAAACAAATCTCTCTTTGACACTGTGGACTGCACAGACCTTCAGATGTCTGTACAGAAAGATCACTGAGTATTTTTAATAAACTTTTAAGGAAATGTGTGAACCCAAAGTTTCATTGTATCCTTCCTTCTCTGATACCTTTCCTAAGGGAATATTGGTATAAAGTGGCTATCCAGTTATCTAATCAGTGAGCATTGTATTCTGGGCCTGAGAGAAATAATCAGCATGTAAGATTCTTGGTTCTCAAGAACAGTGGAGGGTGTTTTATTCCAAACCCTGTCTCTAAATGACCAGAATCCTACATGTCAGACATAAAGGGACTTGAACAAAAAATGTCCTTCTGTGGCTTTGTACAACTCTTCTGGGATTGAGCTCTTAAATATCAACATAAACCTCGCCAGATTCTGGAGGGACTCACACGGAGGTGCAGTTCAGCCATTTGCAATTTGAGTATCTTGTCCTATCTGTCACTTTGGTTTTAGAAATATACATGGCAGCCTCGGGAAACCACTTACAGTGACAGAATGTGACTTTATTCTTACCGTTTTTGCACAGGTGCCCACTCTCTGTCATTAAAATAGCAGTATTACACATTTTGGCATGGCTTTTGACAAACCTCTCCTTGTATAATGATGGTTTATAATGCTTCATTATCACCAAGGGCTTCAGGGTTTGGTGCATGGTTCTGTTATCAGACAGTGTTTAGGAGCAAGACCCCTAGTTTGTTTAGGGGCCAGAGAAGGGGCTGCTTATTTCTCATAATGGTCTAGTGATCTGTCTGTACAAATGTATAAAAGAAAGTATAAATAGGTGTTAATTCTTTTGTCAGCAGAGCCATTTTCTCTTCCTGTTCTCTTTACAAATGCATATTGATTAAAGAGGTCTCTGGCTTATGGAAGAGCCCACTGGCTTCACGCACTTCTGTTTGCTCTGGCTTCATATCTAGTCCGGCAGCTTTTCTTAAGCAATTATCATAAATTCCTCCTGCTGTTCTATGCATTTATACTTACCCCCTGACTCTGTCATAAGGGTGCTGCCTTGTCTTTTATTGTTTACGTATCACTCCCACAGCACCTAGTACAACACTGAATAGGGAGAAGTGCTCCTTAAGTGGTGACTGAATGATCAAGATATTCGGAAATATCATTTGAGTGGTGACACAGTGTCAATATGACCTTTGTTCTAGACAGAATTTTCACTGTTGTTCATCAGATGCTCCAGTTTACTTGCTCTGTCTTTTCTGCCTGGGCTTCTGTTCCCTCCCCTTCCTTGTTTTCCATGCCCCTCTCTCTTCTCACTCTTTCCTTCTCTGTCTTTGCTTTCTTTTTTAAGAAAACATATCATAATTTCAGAGTTTAGGAGGAATCAGGGCTTGAGGGTCTAGTGTAGCAAAATGTGAGGAAACAGGTTCCATGTGGTCTTCCTCTCAACTTTTGATTCTCAGTTTTATCTTGTGTAAAATGGGGGTGAAAGATGAAAGGTTTGAAAAGTGCCTGCCACTGTTGGTAACTGGAATTACAGAAACACCGTAAGCGGTATAGATTCTTTTACTGAAAACTTGGAATGGAAATTTACGACCATCTTTGTTCCTAAATCAAATTCTTCATTCAGCTGTGTCCGCAAACTCTTAGAAAATGGAGCAGAGGCTCCAGATTCTGGCCCAAGAATACCTTCTGTCTTTAGTGTCTTTGCAGTGACAGGAACAGATCCACACAATACAAGCTACACTTTTGGGTATGCAGGTTACTCACGCTGTTAATAATCAACTGTTTTTTTTTTTTTTTTCTTTTTTCCAGTATTTGTCATTATATAAAATACTCTTTGGTATAGATAAACCTGTGTGTTTTTTGCTCTTTGAATGAACGTGTTTACAATATGTAAAGCCCGAGAATGGGGTGTATGTGGGTAGACTGATAGGCAGATGATAAATGTGACATTTCCTGTGAAATATTAGTTGGATCCCTAATCTGTAGTTAGTGACAGTTGATGGAGAATAAGGGCCTTCCCTCTTTGACACGCTTTAGCCAAGAAGGATAAATATGACAATGAAAGTGCGGAGCACAATTATTCAGAACAAGAAACACAAATTTCTCAAGCCTCATTTTCTTGATTACCAGTTTTCAGATTGATGTGACTTTGACACAAGATATTTCTACTTGGTGCACATCTTAAAATATCTTGTACTAATATAGCCTTTCATTCAAGCTTGTATAAGATTTATTTGCTCATCAGAAGGAAGTTTGTTCTAATAGAAGACATCTCGGTCCATTTTGTGCTGCTAGCACACAATCTTGTAGACTGCGTATTTTACTAGGAACAGAAATGTATTTTGCCCACGGTTCTGAAGCCTGGGATTCAGGAGGCGGCCTCTGGGGTGGACCTTCATTCTTTGTCAGCCCAAGGCAAGACAGAAAGCTAGAAAGCATAGAAGAGACAGACAGAGACAGACTGTGCTCACTTTTACCGTGAACTATTAATGCAGTAAGTCCTGGCAACCTAGTCACGTCTTTAAAGTTCCGCCTAACATAAGAAGTTTGAGGAAAATGTCAACAATAGCAGAAAAATACAGAACTCAGCTATAGGTAGACCTGAAGTAGAAATACGGCTTTCCCATTACCAGCAATGTGATATTGTTATATAATTTTTTAAAATAGTCTTTTCCTTAGTTCCTGGCATAAGACTCTTAAAATCCTTGTAATTTATTGTCTTTTGTGTACTAATGAGATGGCAAAGGAGAGAGGCAGACCCTATCTAGTCACGTGTTTAGAAGGTTAGGACTTTTAACTGTGTGAGTTGACTTCCAGAGAGGAGATGGGCTGGACATTAACTTCAGTCACCAGTTATTTTGTAGTGAAGCCCTCATGTAAACGTGAACACGACAGTGCTAGGGAGCTTCTGAGTTAGAGCGTATTAATGTGCAGGAAAAGCCATGGAAGCTCTGGGCCACCCCTCCCCCGCTCCTTGCCCTGCTCATTGGTCCCACTTGGCTGGTCCTCAGCGGTGTCCTTTAAATGTTTTCTTGAATTATTCTAGGGAATTACCAGTTTGGTAATGGAACCCAATGAATTTGTAGTAAGCTGAGGAATAAGAGTAATGTAAACACTCCATTTCTGGGTGGCATCTGGAGAGGGGGCAGTCTTGTGAGGCTGAACCCTTGACTTAATGGAATCAGTACTGATTCTGGGTAGAAGTGTCAGAATTGAGTTTAACATTTGGACACCCAGTTGAGGTTGGTGATTTAGAGAACCAGTGTGTAAAAATAACACATGTTTCATATCAGAAAAAGCAACACAGATCAAAAGCAAATTCATTTACTACAGTGAACTTTGGCTTGAAATCTCTTTTTAAAAGCATCAGGGGAAAAGCCAGGCATGGTGGTGCATGTCTGTAATGCCAGCACTCAAGAAGCTGAGGCAAGAGCTTTACCATGCGTTCAAGGACAACCTGGGCTACCTAGTAAGTTCAAACCTAGTAAAACCTGTCTCAAAAAAAAAAAAAAAGTATTTGAGGGAAAGTATGAAGAAACCTAATGGGGTGAATAGGAGAAATAAAGAGAATAATGTCTGTATCTCTTAGGGCAATATTAGTTAGCTAGTGACTATTCTTGTTAATGCCCTGCCTTCATTTTTCCATCTGATATTAAAAGATGTGCCAGTCATCTATGGTATATTATTTGGGAAGCCTGGCCAGAAAACAGCTTGTGATAGGTTCAAAGTATCCAGTAAAAGATACAGAAAATCCAGTCCTGAGAACTCTGCACAAAATGGAGATATATCAAAAATTATCTTTTTAAGTACATTGATAATTGAACAGTAGATTCATCTAAAGGTTTATCATTGGCTTTACAGCCAGAAAGGAAAGCTATCCTAGGATATTAGTGATCTTGATGAACTTTTTATCCTACTGATTCTATTGAAGTTATAAAGAACTAGTCTAGTAAATATATTAAGAATAAAACCTCTCTTAAGTCATTCTGAAGCCAGCGCTTTGTACCAAAACCAAAGAAAGTGAAATCTCCCAGTAATAAATTGAATTCCTAATTTCTTTTTTTTTTTTTTTTAGGTTTTTGGAGACAGGGTCTCGCTTTCATGGTTCAGGCTGGCCCTGAGCTCAGCCTCAAACTCACATCACAGCAATCCTCCTGCCTCTGCCTCCCGAGTACTGGGATTACAGGCGTGAGCCACCACGCCCGGCACTGTGGTATGTGGTACTGGTTGCTGTTGGGTGTGGATCTCCACACCCAGTATTGTTATGTGGTGACAGGGGAATCGAACCCTGGCCCTTGTGCTTGCAAGACAGGCGCCGGAACCACTGAGCTAACTCCCCGGCCCCTGAATTCCTAATTTCTGAATCAAGGGTGATTGTGTCTATTCTACAGTAGTCAGAGCTTACCCAACATATTGTGTGATTACAATATCTAGAAATTAGAGAGATTCCTTAGGGCAGATTGCCCAGAAACAGCAGAAGGAGGGGTGGAGAGAAAGCTTTGTGAGCTGTACTAAGCACAAGTTCAAGACCTGATGTTTTTTTCACTAAGAGAACAGGTTTGTTATCTTTGTTGATTTATTTAAAGAGCTGTTATGTATAAAGAGAGACAAGCTAAATCTGGTCACTCTTAAAAACAATATTAGAGACAATAGTGAAAGACTTCTGATAAGTAGGGAAATTTAAAAGTTGAATGAGCTACTTTATAGGGAAGCGATCTCATTATGGGAAATTTGAAGCAGAGGCTGCATGATGTGAATAAAAGGAAGCTAAACAGAATCTCTTCCACTTCCAACTCTCTAAATTCTCTAGATTATCTAAAACACTGAATTACATATTTGTTTCTATCCTATATTAGATACACTTCAAAAGACATAAACTTTGACATATTTTTGGTTGAATCCAATTCATGCACTTTCAAGTTTCTTTGTTTAACTCTCTTGAACTACCCATCACTTGCGTTCTTTCCATTAGCAGGTGTCACTGAATAATTATACCTAAATAACTTTGCCTTGTCTTCTCTTGATTATGATATTATGCTGTGCTCAGTTTATACTTCTCTTATCATTCAGACTTAAAGAACTGAGAGGAGAACATTTGTTGAAACTGCTAGTTTCTCATTCATTCCTCCTTTCCATTGCCAGCTAACAGAATTCAGATGTTATGCCAGTTTCCATGAAGGATTTTCCAGACTCCCTTGCAGCTAGAAAGTCTTATGCTAATGAGATTTTACTACTAATTAAATTTAATTGTAATTTTATAGAGGGATCTTGAAGGCCTGTCTTAAACATGGATTTGTGGCTGGAGCTAGTCTACTCATCTTGAGACCATTAAGGGAAAGTTGAGAGAATTTTAGATACTCCAGCTCTGATGCTGAAGCCTTGAATAAATATCAGTACTAATCTTCCTCTGGTCATCTTTCTACCAAAAAACCTGTATTTATTTGTAAAAATCACTGCATTTAGAATTTCTGTTATTTTCAGTTAAAGTATTACTAATTAGTAATTTACCTGTGAACTTTATTCAGTAGTTAACAGATAGTAACATGGCTCAGGCCACATGCCTCACCAGATCCTACAAAGGTGAATGAGACATGTACCCTTGCTTCAGACAGATTCTTTCTTCTACTTTAAGGCTTAGGTATATCAGACAGCACCTTAATAGTAATTCTGAATGTTCTGCTACTTCCTTTTCTTGTTGTTCATAGAGAGTAGAGCTGTGGGATAGATCCACTAGAATGACCAAAGCACAGCAGTGCCAGACTGAGAGGCCTCGATCAACCCAGCACCTGAACTCTGCTCTCACTGTGTGCTCCTCTGAATATTGTACTAAAGTTTTGGTAGGCTCTAGGCTTGCTGATTTAGCTTTTGAGAAGCAAGAAGTATGGACATTGTTTGTACCGGTTTGATCAGAATGTTATAAAGCGTTAATTTTCTGAGTACTTTATCTAGCTTTGTTTGTTTAAAAGGTACATTACCAATGTAAACTGTGAAGAAGATATTTAGAGATTTCTATTTAAAAATCACACACATGCTCTTTGTAAGATATGTTTTTAAAGTGACAATTTATTCCCGAATACCTTTATGAGAATGTATTAATATCTTCAGGGAGGATGATATGTATTGTATTTTAAAAACTATATATAAACTATTTAAAAATAAACTGTAAAATAAAATCTTTAAATAGAAAAAAAAATATCTCAAAAGAAAAACCAAATGTTCATCTAATGCCACTGAGTGTTGGGATTTTATGTAATCAAAATCCCTCTACTTTTTTTGACATTATTCTAATTTTATTGTAATTAGGAAGCATTATTTTTATACTCCAAAAAGAACAAGTGTAAGGAATTATGTAGCAAGTCATGACAAATTAATTGACAGAGAAACAGCGAACCATTTTAATGTGTTTATATAAATAGATCTGTGTAATTATCATTAAGCATCATAAGCACATGCTGCTTAAAAAGAACAGTTCTGTTTACTCAAATTGAAGTTGTGTTATATTACAATATATACAGCTCAGTAAGTTAGGTTATATTCTACAGAACAGAATGTGATAATGGTGGCATGAGAGCCATTATTTTTCCTATCTATGTGCATTATGTATTTGCGCATTAATACCTGTGTGATCACCAGACAGTGTTATATATTGGATGTCCTTTGGTATTGTACATTGTTCCTAGGGCCTTGAGAATGAACAAGGGACACTATTGTCACTCACTCTTTCATTGAATAAATTTCAGAACCTTGGAGTAAGTAACCCTTTTACTTGAATGGAAGACATTTAATTCTTTAGTAAAACCACTGTAAGACAATCATGCAATTGTATACTTCGGATTTTGTAGTCTAAACTTTAGATATAAAAGTCTGGCATTTTATGCAATTATCTACATGATAGTCAGACTTTTTTTTTTTTTTTTTTTCGAGACAGGGTCTCACTTTTGTGGTTCAGGCTGGCCCTGAGCTCAGCCTCAAACTCACATCACAATCCTCCTGCCTCTGCCTCCCGAGTGCTGGGATTACAGGCGTGAGCCACCACGCCCGGCACTGTGGTATGTGGTACTGGTTGCGGCTGGGCATGAGTCTCCACACCCAGTGTTGTATGTGGTTACCGGGTCCTTGCACTTGCTAGACAGGCGCTGGAACCACTGAGCTAACTCCCCGGCCCGATAGTCAGACTCTTTGAACTACAAAAATAATGAAATGATAGGTCCTACATTAGCAGTATTTAGTGTTGGGGTCAATGGAAGAGAAACTGAACAGGTTGGCTCACAGGAAAAGACTGAGTGTCCATTGGGTAGCACCTGTGGCAGGACAGAGTCCTTGGTGACTTTCATAAAAGAAGGTTGGGGACAGAAGCCAAGCGTGAAAGAGAGATGAGGTAGGTAGAGAAAATACTGGTTGTATGTACTCTCCTCTCTCTAAATTAAATAGAACCGTTGGACCAGAAGTCAAGTCTCCTGGCTCTCAATTATTGCACATTTTACTATAGCACACTGAGAGTATTACAAACACAAAATTTCATCAGTATCACCAAAGTTCAGTGATAGCCTTTTGATATCCCTTAGCAAGAGCAGCATTGCCCTGTGGCCAGCCCCACTTCAGCCCTCTTTGGCACCAGCAGGCCCAGTGGAAAGAAGAACTTGAGTTTTAGATAGATATATGCATGATTACCTGTCCTGACTCCAATCAGAATTTTACTTTCTGAAAAATGAGGTCATACATCGCAGTTGTCTTCACGGTCCTTCTAGTACAAGTCCTGTGTCTGCTCACCAGCTGCAGCTTTTTCTGTCTTCCCCCTTGGAAAGCATAGCTAATGGGCCAGAGGTCAGCTTGCTGAAGCTTGAGGCTGCTGCTTTGAGCAGGCCACACCTTCCAGCCTATCAGAGGGCCCGTCTGCTCTTAAAGCCCACCTTCCTTCATTGCCTTTGAATCGCTTATGGTGAGCCTTCCAAAATATGTACTCTCCTCTGAATCCTTTCCATTGTACGCTGAGAATTCCTGAACTTATTCACAAAACGCTTTTCAGCCAGCATTTTAAAACTTTGATCTCCCTTGAGATACTATTCCCTGTCATTGTTCTGCAAGGAAGGCTGGTTTTTCCCCTAAATCCTGTGTTTCATGGGACCCAAAAAGAGGCCAGTCATACTTTTGGCTTTCCAGAAAATTTCTATCTCGTTACTCGTCCTGCCTTGAAAGCACCTCCTTCTCTGAGAATCAGTCTCTAACCATTTCCCTTCAAACCTTCTCGTCACTGCTGTCCACTGGCTTGCCTCTCTTTTTCCATTGAGATTTGGGCATGTGGGCATAACTCCTGCTTTGTGCAAAGACTCCTTGAGTGTGAGTGTGTCCCTAGCTACTGAATAATCTGCAGTGTGAAAGTGGATGCTTCAGTTGGCCGCTTCTGCGTGTGTAGTCCCATTTAGAGCAGGACTACCAGGAGTCAAGCCAATTCTAGACAAGAAGCTGTGCTTTCAAGAGCAAGCTGCGTGTTGATGGACAGATCCCAGGATACTTACTAGAACAGCTCTGGGGCTCCAGGGAAACAGGAGACTGTTCAGTCAACTGCAGCGCTCCTGGAATAGGATCTGAGGTTCTGGGACCACAAAGAGAAAAAGAAGCTGTTTGTTTCAGGTTGCCCCCGGGCTCAGGTGGAACACATACAGGGTGACAGCAGGTTCTAACAAGAGCAAGAATATTCCAGCTAATGAGGGAATAGTTTGTCTGCAAGTTTAAAAAAAGGAAAAAAACTTTCAGTAATAACAATATTATCAATAAAGAAAAAAGAGAGACTTTCAGGAGGCTTTGATAACAAAGCCCAAAGAGGCTACAGAAAGGAACTCAAAATAGTTTTTCCCTGCTTTGGACTGGGAGAAAATCTGCCTGTTCCCTCCTGGCTGAGTGTTGCATGTTAGTCCAATGTGACCTGTGAGAGAGGATCTTTGCTTTTCGTCCCTGCCAGTCTCGAGTTCCTTGCTGAGCAGCGCCTTTGCCTTATCTCTTTATTGGCTGACCAAAGAGCTATGTCCTCGGTGGGTGGGGAGAATCAGCATATTTCAATACCAGCATATTTCTGGGTCCATTGAATGTCGAAGCTCCTCTTAAGAGTCTGCCTTGGCCTTTCCCTACCTCTGCTTTTATTACCCAGCAGTCACCATGGCGTGCCAAATGGAGGGGTTGGGGAGGGAAAGAACAGGCAGAATATTTTTGCCCCTGAATGTGACAGTAACCTCTGGTGCATATAGTAATTCTAAAAAAAGAATGAGTCTTTAAACATCCTAAGCAGATCGCTCAAATCTTGGTTTTCTGAATTCTGATCCGTTACTGTTTAGCTGTAGATGTGTCCCCCAGAGGCTCCTGCGGTCATCGCCTGACGTCTGGGAGGTGATTGGATCGTGGGGACTAGTCCACCAAAAAGTTTCTGGCTGCATCTGCGGTCAGGAGGTGGGGCCTGGTAGGACGAAGAGGGTCACTGGGGGATATCTCAGAGAGCGTGTATCTCCCTCCGGCCTGCTCCCCTCAAGCTCTGCTTCCTGTCTGTTGTAACCTGAGCGGCTTCTCTCCCATCATGCCCCTCTGCCATGCTGTTTCTTCTTCGGATCCAGTAGATCATGGACCGAAATGGGAGCCAAACCTTTCAGTTGTGGGTGTCAGGTATGGTGACTCAGTGACAAAGTGACTGAGACATGATCTCACCTCTGATTCAGTCCATACATTGTATAAGAATTTAAAAAAGGAAACTTAGGGCTAGTCTGACAGTCAGATGCCTCCATTTTACACATGAGCACATAGAGATTGAGAGCACAGTGGCTTCTCAAGACAATACAGCTATACTTTTCTCACGCTCTTATTTCCAGCGTTTTCTCTTCAAGAACCAACTCGAGTATCCTGATATTCATCCTACTTACGTGATAAAAAGGTTTTCTTCCTGCTAAGACCCATAAAGTTTTTATTGACACATTTTTTAGGAAGTCAAGACATGTTGTCTTTATTTCTCATTTTACCTTGTTTTTATTTAGTGAGGTTCCCGAGGACAGTGAATACTCAGGTGTCATATAACTTGCTTAAAATCAACACAGGTTGAGAACCAGAGCTAAAAGTGACAAGAACCCATGTTTCTCTCTTAACAGAAGTGACATCCTGACGTATACCTAGCCAGCAGGAGGCTGCAGATGCGCGGCTCACCGATGAAAGCTCTTTTCCTGCCTGCCACCATTCTGTTCATTTCCTTCCTTGGTTTACGTTTTGAGACAGGAAGTAACCAAGCCAGGTCTGTGGAGACCCCTAAAGCCGGGGCTTTTCACCTAAGACTCCAAGTAACAGTCAAGGCTAACCTGTTTCACAGATCCGTCTTTTTGAATGATTTCATCTTTGTGACTTAGTACAGCGAAGTGTAATCATATATTACCTAAACAAACAAACAAACAGGTCTGTCTTTAATGCTGACCTTTTTTGGTTTTGTTTTGTTTTTCCTGTGGTGGAAAGTCTGTTCTGCTCTGCTTTCCTCTGAACAGAAAACAAGGTACATTCCCTGAAAACCATTTGGCCTCCCCTGTACTTGACTAGAGAGGCAGAATGTGGGTTACCGTCTCAGAGACAGGCTGATGGTTGGTTTGTACTTTTCTTGACACATTCTTGGCTATCTGGATTTCTTGTCTTTTTCTTTCTTTTATATCTCTGCATTTGATCCTAAAAACCAGTAGTACCTTTCTGTCTTTATTCTATGATTCTTCTTAACATCTTGTTCTTTGGGCTGAAGGGATAATATCCTTAAATAAAAATCCTAGGATTGAGATAATAAGCATTGGTGGAGGTAGCTGAAAGAATTTATAGTTTTAAGTTGAGAAAACCTGACAAGCCTTGCACAGGAGCAAAAATAATCCCGGAATGTGGCAGCCTCTGTGGAACTGAAGCATGAAGCTGGTCTTCTTGAAGAAGAGATTATCCACCAGAAGATACAAGTGGTAAGTAGTCCTTCATTTTTCATTTATATCCTGATTTCCTCTTGCAAGTTTCAAAGGAAAAAAATTATAAAACTTTAATTTAAAAATCTTATTTGGCTTTTTATTGGTTCTAGAATCAAGCTACACTTCATTTTATAAAATAGAGTGAGTGTCCCACTCAGTTGAGCACACGAGGTTGGTTTTATGGACAGAGAAGGGTAGAAGGAAGCAGAAACAACAGAAAGATACAAAAAGCAGTTGGTTACTTCAGAATTCCCTCTTAAAGCAGGCACGTGCGGTAGAAATATAACTAGTCAGTTAACATTAAGTTATCTTTGTCTGTGTGTTAGACTTAAGGCAGAGGAAACTGGCCTGTTTGGGAAATTTTGCTGTTATCTCTCTAATCCTGACTTCTTAGAAGGTGAGATAAACAGCTTAATTTCCGGTTGGTGATGTGGAACTGTAATGAGAGTGACGCCATTTTGATTTTCAGCCCTGCCCATTTGGGCCTAGTTCAGGAGTTCAGTTCAAAACAGTGGCCTCCTGTAATCTTAGCACAAGTCAGAGTAGTAATATACTCCTTTTGAGAGAGCCATTTTGGTTTTCTCTCTACCTTATTCTTACACGAGAAGGTCATTTCCTGCCACTGGAAGTAAGAATGTTTAAGTGATTTCTTTTATTTATTTTCAGTATCTATGATCATTCCAAATGATTTGTGAAAAGTAAAACATTAACAGTATGGGGCTGAGAATTTTCTTTCTTTCCTTTTAAAATAATTTTTCGAGTAGCAATGACTTTTAATAGTGTGACTTTGGGTGGGTAATTACTGTAGAATACTGTAGATTTTTCCTTTTTTCTTTCCCTGTAGGGTGATTGATTTTAACCTTTCTCTTCTGCCAAACCTTTCTTCCGTGCATGACATTTTAACCCCCACCACTTCCTATGTTCTATTTTGCTAAAGAAAATTGCGTTTTCTATTTCTGGACAAAGCATGTTGTTTGTGTCAGTCAATTTAACACAATATACCAGTTCTTATTTGTGTAGAGGAAGCACTAATAAGATTCCAGCAGGAGATGGGTCCTGAGCCCATGACCAATCCTCCCATTGGGCCTGGAAGATGGAAACCACAATAATCCATTACCGACAATGCTACTTAATGGTGATGAAGCGCCTCTCTGTCTCAGAGACATTTGGGCAGTGCAAAGTCCCATTTCCTGTTTTATGTGGTTATTCCTGAAAATGGTACATGGAATAGAAAAGAAAAAAGTTCTGAGGCACAAGAGAAAGGCAGCCCTGTGCTCTGCCATCTACCACCTCTACGACATTTGTATTCCACGGCCCTTTTAAGCCTGTGGTTCTTCCTCCAAAAGGGGGACATATCTAGTTGGTGGGAGTGGCCCACTCTGATTTTAGTCCTGCCCACTGGGTCCCAGTGCAGGGGTCTAGTTCAGAATAGTGGATTCCTGCAGCTCTGTCGGGATAATGGAGTAAGCTAATTAACACAGAGCTTCTTACCTAAGGGTCCCTCAATAGTGATGGCTACTGTAATGAACACTTTCCGTTCCGATGAAGTAGGCATTTCTCACTATGTGATGTCTTTTGGTTAAAAAGAAGGTGAGAGGTCTCCCACATTTTGTTCCTTAGAGTACATCAATTATTGGAAAATTTAAAATGTTTGCTGTCACTCCCACTTATGCCTTAGTTCATTAGGCAGCCATTTAATGAATGCCTGCTAGATTCCAGGCACTGTCTGGATGCCTGAGTCTAGAAAGGAAAACATAGTAAAGAGGCAGACTGAGGAGAGGGGAGGGCAAGGGCTCGGCACAGGGGGTGTCACCTCCCATCCTGGCTCGGAGCAGTTTGGGTAGCTTACTTTACTTTTGAGCCTTTTTTCTGGATCTCTCAAAGATGGATCATAATGTATGGCCTACAGAACTGGGGTTGCATGTATATGTAAAGCATATTCTAACTAAAATTGAGATGTTATTCATAATACTTATTAACCATATGGATAGTAAGTCAGAAAGAACGAGATGTAGAAAACCAATATGCTAAGGCCAGGGATATAGCTCAGTGGTGCAGCACCTGCCTGGCAAGCAAGAGGTCCTGAATTTGATTCCTGGCAATGAAAGAAAAAGAAAATCAATATATTTTAGTGCATATTAGCATACTGGTAGAATACCAGCCCTGTCTTTAACAGGGGTTAAATCATAGAAGGGAGGAGCCCAGGCTTTAGTTTGAAGGCTGCAAGTTCTGTAGCTTATATGTTTTGTTTTCTGTACCTTATAACATATTGACATCTTAAAAATCCTTCTGGCTAGAAATACACTGGCCCTCCTGGTATGAGCCAATCTTAAGAAGTAATACAGTGCCTCGCCTAGAACATGTTTTTCATATGCAAACTAAGCAGCCCAGAGCCAGACCTGCTCTATTGGCCCATGTCCCCAACAGCAATACTCTTTCCTTAATGATCTCAGTCCATGTACTGGGCAGCCAGAGTGACAGAGTAGCCAGAAACCCAAACTGGAAATGGAGGTAGGGAATTATGCTCGAAGCACTTTTGAAGTGTTGCTGTCCTAAGTGTGTTCAGAAGTGGGAAAGGGGTAGATGCAGTGTGAGGATAGTAGAGCGGTATAGTCGCGGTTGCCAGCAGGTACATGAGGAGTGTCTGGCTGGTGGAGTGGGAGAACACAGTTCAAGGAATATGTCAGACATGAAGCAGATGGAACTGTGTGAAGGACTGTTAATGGTTGAATGCAGGGGTGAAGGAAGTTACAGATGGCTCCTGAGTCTTCAGCTTGGGTGACAGATGCTCACAGGGGTCTCAGAAGAGAAGCTACTTTCAGGCAAAGTTGTCCACAGGCCTACATACTCATGTCATTCCCCTGCCTGCCAGGTCAAGTAAGGCTTTTTTTTTTTTTTTTTTTTGTCTCACAGCTGTAAATATTTCATGCCAGTGGCCACATCTCTGTTTTATTTTGGGAATGGCACTTTAACTGGGTTTTCAGCTTAAACTACTAAGGAAACCAAGGGCCATTTTTGTCCTTAGGGATGTGTTCAGTGCCGAAGATGGCAGACAGTGCGGTGTGGGTGAGGTCTCGCAGCTCAGTTGTAACATCTTGTTGTCTAGGATAACACTGTGAAGCTGCATGGGTGTATCTTTGAAGAAACAAAACAGAAAACGCAAGACCAGCCATCTGGTCTAGGTAGGGGTCTGTAGAGAGAGTTATTTTATTTATTACCTTCACTCCTGCGGAGGTCCCTTCCTGGCCTCTGAGGTGGCTGCGGTGTTAAAGGCAGGGGCCCCAGTGCACTGCAGGGCAGCTGGCAGGCCTATTAGTTGATTTTTTAAAGCACCGCCTTGTTAGGAAAGTTTTCTTCCGTGTCCATTCTCTCCCACTCTTGGCAGGCATCAGGCGTCACACACTCCCTGGCCTGTGGAGCACAGGAAAGCCCATCTTTGTGCCCTGAAGCCATCGTCTCGGAACCAGGGAGTCCGTGTATCAGCCAGACTTGGCTTTCTACTCACTGCCGCCCCAGCACTGAAGTAACTTCACCCAGGGACAGAATCAGAGGAGCTTTCTATTCAGACCATAGTGCATATCCAGTTTTCTGATTCCAGAGAAGTTTACAACAGTCTACAATTTTCGTGACATCATCCATTTCTTTTGTCTTTCTAGAGCTGTAAGAGGGAGGCCCTTTGTACCCATCATAACATTTACTGCTGCTATGCAGCCACAATGAGCTGGGTTTATGTGCTTACATGTATCTGGCAGCCTGGTAAGCAGTACTTTATGTAGATAATCCAAACTCTTCTTCCCAACCCATGAGGGAGGGTGAGTGATTACTTCCTTCCTCGGAGGAGGAAACGGGTCTTAGAGCTACTTGGTTAGATCCCCTCTGCTCTTGGTGGGAGCCAAGGGGTCTACACTGCATTCTTAACCACAGCTTCTTGTACAACCATGCAAATCATAACACGTGATCACTTTTCAGGAAGAAGTGGTTCTGAGGGTATAGCCTGACAGACTCATGTTTGGCATGTGGGAGGCCCTGAGGTTAATACCCAGCTTTGCAAATAAATTTAAAAATGAATACATGAGTAAGATAAAACTGAGAATGGGCAAGGCTTAGAATCCAGAACCCAAGCCTCTGACTTTAAAAGCCCTGTTCTTCTCCCGGGTCACCAGTTGCCTCTAGTGATACCTTGTGACCAAAGCACTGCTTTGTAGAAGCTGTTTAATGATGGGAAATGGACCTTAAGTCCTGGAATCTTTAGAGTAGGGTGATGGAGTCCATATTGGTTTATGGTACGATTGTGCTTTGTACCTGATTGTGCCATCCTTTCTCACTTTTTATTTTGGAAAGTACATAAAATGAGGCTATTTGCATCATAAAATATTAGCTCTTAAAGCCCAGTAAGTTAGGCTGGGCTTCCAACATTGCTGACTTCACTATAGACCACGTTGCTATGCCATTAAGTCTGATGGATGGGAAGATTCTTATCTTTTTCTCTGAAGTTTAGAGTCTTCAGAGACATACAAGAGAGCTATTTATTTTTATATTTATGCAAATCATATATATATACAGAGTGGTTAAAACATAAAAACAACATATGGTTTAGGAGAATTTCCGTAAGTGCTGCAGGCATCTCCGGATACAGAAATAGCGCAGCTGCTAATAACGTGGCTTTCTCAGCAAACAAAGATCACAGTGCTTGATCGTTTGCAAAATACGGAGGTGAAGAGCTCTTAGGGATCGGTGCCACTTCTGGACTCAGGCACTAATGTCCTATGTTCTTCGTGACAAATGAGTGTCATTGTGAAGAAGTTTGATCAAACATGAAGTGACAAGATAGGATGGAGCGGACTCTGGTAGAGACCCACTCTTATCTCCCCAGGCTGACAACATCATGCAGCGACTAAGCAGAGTCCACGGAGGCTCCGGCTCCTGAATCGGAGATATTTGGAAGACCACACAGAGCTCTATCCTAATTAATGAGCCTCATAATCACCCTGGTTGAGGGGGAGGTAGAGGATAAAGAGCGAAAGGAAACTGAAGAGGAGGAGAGACAAGGGTAGACTTACTAGATATTCGATCCCCCACATGCCAGTGCTGGGATTTCTTACCATCTTCTCAGCAGACATGGGGAGTGGGTACCACTGTGGAGTCTGTGTTGCAGGGTACAGTGAGGGCTCAGAGAGGAAAGGGGTTCCCGATAAGTGTTCTACTTGCAGTCTGTAGTCAGTGCATTCTGATGCGCTGAGCACCTAGACGTTCCTCAGGAAGTCTTTCCTGAGAGATTCGGAGTCACCAACAAGGGTATCTGATCGCTGATCCCTGGCATGTCTCCAATTCATATTTGCCAAAACCGTGAGAACCAAGCACTGTCTTCCTTCCTCCTGGGCTGCCAGGCGATGGGCAGAGCCCTCACTCTCTACCCTACACTGCATTTGCTCTTTGTACCACAATGCAGCCTCAGTGCCTGTTGTGCAGAAAGCAATTTATTTACCCAGTCTTAGCTAATTTTTGGCATGTGTTGAATGCAGCCAGAGAGACTAAGCCAGTATCCTATCAAGGACGTATGCCTGTGTCTGTGCAGAGGGATGTTCAGTTACCATAGCAGCAATCAGTCTGCTAAGTAACTGGTAACATAAACTGATTCAAAGGCAAAGGCTGATTTGGGTCAGGGAATTGCACTTTATAAAGAACAACTTTGCAGTGACTTCTGAGGATTTTTTTTTTTCTTTTAGCTGTTATAGATGGTCCTAGAAATATATGATGAGCAGGAGGGTGTGTCTACCTCAAGAGGAGAGCAGCACACTCTTCCCAGGAAGTTACAGGAGAGAGAGAGCTCTGCGGACCACGCTGTGAAATTGCTCTCCCACTGCATATCAATTCCCAGTGGCTCATGAGGACTGGTAGCAAAATAATAGTGCCCAGTTGAATTCTTAGCATGTCCTGGGACACGACTCAGTGCTACACATGTATTTTGTCAAGAACTCTGCAAAATGGGACTTAGCATAACCCCCCAGCAGGTGTGGATGCTGATGCTGGCATATCCAGGGCTGAAGGACTAGCTCGGAATGGATTCAGGACTGAGGCTCAGCTTACCTTGGTGTGGATGCTGCGCCATCTCCATCCTGCCATTGCCACTTCTTTTCCTTGAGCTTTCTCCAAAAAGGAAAGACTGTTTTCCTCAGCTCAGCCTTGCTTTCTTCAGTGTGAGTCCTTATTAAGTTTTTTTGTTTTATTTTTGAGACAGGGTCTTGCTGTATAGTTTGGGCTGACCCTGAATTCACTCTGTAGCCCAGGCAAGCCTGCAACTCACAGCAATCCTCCTGCCTCTGCCTCCCAAGTGCTGGGTTTACAGACATGAGCCACCATGCCTGACACTATGGTATGTGGTACTGATTGCTGGTGGGTGTGAATCAGCATGCCTGGCATTGTTGTATGTAGTTACCAGGGATTGAATGGAACCTTGTGCTTGCCGGGCAGACACCAGAACCACTGAGCAAAATCTCTGGCCCACTACTAATTAGTTTTAATCAACATTAAAAACTAAGTTTCATCGCTTCTCGGCCTTTTAGCTAAGATCAAGTGTAAAAACTAAGTCTCAAGGCAAGAGAACTTGGCAAGCTATGAGTAGTATTAGCTAGTTTGAGTGACTCAGATTGTTAACAAAAAGGCTGTCTTTTTGTTTTGCTCAGATTTTTACAGCAGTGTTAGGTATTCTTGTTGTCTCCATTTGGGTCTATCCTCACTGTTAGCTAAGCCTGTGCCAAGAGGAAAGCACTTCTTAACTCTAAGGGATGATATGCTATAAAGTTAAGAAAGTACAGACTTGATAGTTGTTGTTGAGCTATTCATTTTGCTTATTTCGACTCATGTGATCTTGGGAAATTTTCATCAATAGTTTTAGCCTCACTTCCCAACTCTTTAAAGTGGGAGTGATGATAAATAACGTCGATACCAACTCTCAGTTGACTAACATTCTTTTGGGAATTAGGTAAAAAGTGCCTTAGGCTTAAAGATTAAAAAATCTTGTAAGGTTCCCTTGCATCTGGGAACATATTCTTTCACCCATGTATCTTGATTTTTAATTACATTTTTCTTTTTGTTTCTTGGTTTAGTGACTTTGTATTAATCTTTGCAGAGTGGGTAAGGTCCAGGAATCAGTCCTTGGAGTGCCTGCCACATGGTTGTGGTTTTGTAAATGTTATTTTCTGTTTAAATAAAGCCTGACATTTATCAGAGAATTCTTCCTTGGATCTAGCTTTTCATCACTAGTTTGATTTTGGACCTCTGTAGGACTTGAGGCCTGGACACCCAGAGAAAGGAGATTTGAACTTTGGATGTGCCTCTTTGTGTTCCATCACCTCTTTCTGATTCTCTGGCAGAAAGTCAAGAGGAAAGGCAGGCGCTGCTGACCCAGGTCCCAGAAGCCTCACCTTCCCCAGGCCCATGGCTAAAGTGGCTGGGTCAAGACCTCTGGAAATGAACTTCATCCAGTGCGCAATTGGACACAGCTGTGCCAGCTGGACTACACCTCTAGGAGCTGAGCAGGTGAGTTCATTTAGAGGATCCTGTTGTTTTTCACTGTCTCAGCTAAAAAGATAGCAGTTTCTAGTGAAAATGTTGCCTCCAAGGCAGCCCTTTTCACACGGACTGTTGTGCAGTCCGCTAGGGCTGGGTTCCATTTTGAGCTTGTAATGTGAAGGTAAAAAGCCTGCCTGTCCTTTCTCATCCTTCTCCTCCATGAGGTAGTAGTTTTACATTGACCTCTGAGCCCTGCTGTAGGTTTCTGTGTGTAGGGTTGCTGTAGTTGGAGGCTTCAAAAGAAGTGCTCAGTTATTTTCCTATGTGTGAACATTGATTTTTTTCTTTTAACCTAGAATGCAAAAGAAGCCTGTGCCTGCTATCTGAATATCTCTAATTAGACTCCCTGCACAAATCTCCCTATTGACTTTAATAGATTGGATCCAAGTCTGCAACAGTGTTGGAGAGAAATAAGATTGCCTTGCCTCCCAAGTTAACATCAGTACCTGGTCTGACTGCAGATCACTTTCTCAAATCCAAGATAAAAATGGTAGGCAAGAGTTTTAGAGACCCCAGAGGCAGAATATAATCATCACACAGGTAAATTATCCCATCGGGAGAAAATTGAAGCAGTAAGTGAAACATTAGTCCACTTCACTAGAAGGTCACATATGTTACAGTGCCACAAAAACCAGCTTCTGTGATTGTAGTTAGAATTGAGACAGTCATTCATGCCTTCACTTTTTTGTTCTTTTTATATTCTGCTGAGCTTTGTTTTACTTCAGTTTCTTTGCGTTCTACCAATTAAGCCCAAAATTGGCAGTGAAGACAAGATACAAATGAAAGAGAGGGTGAAAGTAGTCAAATGCAATGGAGAATAAGGTTGAAAATATGTTTCTTTCCTCCTTCCTTTCCTGGCAACTGAGAAGAGCAAACGAGATACTGAGCTCTATGACAGGGAGCCAGTAAGTCACCCAGTTTGGATCTCTGAGACATCCAAAAGCTGTAGGGGCAGTGTTTGTTATTTGAGTCCATCTTCTCCCCGTCTTACCTGGCTGCCCAAGTTCCAGAACATACCTGGACTCTTACCACTTACAGAAATATTAGATGACACTTATCAAAGTTTACTAGATACAGAACTTACTTTTTTGAGTGCTGTAAATGGGATAATTCATAATTTTGTTTTAAAATAACTTGTCTGGTCAATTTGCAGATGAGAAAACTGACTCAAGAGAAAAGTGTAACACTTCATGGAGTGGCACGAAGTGGGAAGAGGATGCAAGTCTGATTTGGGAGCATTCTTACATTGTTTTTTAAAATTTTAACACATTCTTGGTTCATTGTAGCAAACCTAAAAAATACTAAAGAGCATGCAGAAAAGACTACAAACATCACTACCATGACAACACAATGACTGTATTTCATTGCATTTTCTTCTTTTTATGGTTTGTGTCTGGATGTCCCCCCAAAGCCTCCAGAGGTCCTCGGTGGAGCTTTTTCAAAGGTGGCTGGATCTAGAGTGTGTGACTGATTCATGGTGCAGTGCTATGTCAGAGGGCACTAGAATGAAGGGTGTGAGTTCTACCCGCCCTAAATAGTCCTCATAAGATAAGAGGGGCAGAGAGACACCGTTAAGATCTCTTGTTGCTTTTGCTATCTTACCAGCTGTGAACTGTTGCCCCTTCTTTTCCCCCTTGTTGTTTTGCTCCCTTCTGCCTGCTATGAACTGTTTCTCCAGGCAAACCCTGTGTGCCACCTCACCGTGCCTCAGAGCCAGCCAGTGATGGACTGAAACCTCTGCAGACTGTGAGCTAAATTATCCCTCTCCCCTCTGACTTTGAGGGTTAGGTATGTTGTCACAACAACAGGAGAAAAGTAAGATACTTCCATTGTTTAAAATAAATATACTGTAAAATATATATTGAAGTCATACTTTGGTTAGAATATCTTTCCCTTTTTCTGTCAAAATTTTAAGTGAACATTTTCCCATGCGATTATAAGGTCTTCCTTTGAATGGTGTGAAGTAAATAACTATCTCCCTATTGTTGAACATGTAGGCTATTTCTGGTGTGTGCAATCTAACAGTCGACTGTTTTATTTAGGAAATACGTGAATTTTTTAATGTGTACAGTTTGGAAGTGTGGCATTTTGGGAAACAAGTCATTTGATGCAATTTAATTTCTTTTTTTCAGATTGTCATTTTCACTTATTTGTATGCATTCTGTAAGGCTTATGTTACTCATTGCTGCTCTCTTTTGAATCTGTACATATAGAGAGGTGCAGTTCTGTTCTGTTCTATGACTGACCAACCAACTGACAATAAAGCTTATCTTATTGGAGAATCCCAGCGGGCTTCTTTTGATGGCATATACTTTAGATTTTCTGGAAAACAGTGTTTTCACTTTCTACTTTATAGAAAGACATTAGTATTTTTTGGATTCTATTATTATTATTTTTTTCTTTTTCATTTTGATTTTCACTGGCTCCTTTTATCTTGGCCCTTTTAGTAGCTGGGGTCGCAAGGGTGTGCCACATTACCAAGCTAAGAGACTTGTTTCCTTTTTTTTTTTTTTTTAAGGTTTTTTGAGACAGGGTCTCACTTTGTGGTTAAGGCTGGCCCCGAGCTCAGCCTCAAACTCACACCACAGCAATCCTCCTGCCTCTGCCTCCCAAATACTGGGATTACAGGCGTGAGCCACCATGCCTGGCACTGTGGAATGTGGTACTGGTTGCTGCTGGGTGTGAGTCTCCATACCCAGTATGGTATGTGGTGACCAGGGATCCAACCCGGGTCCTTGCGCTTGCAAGACAGGCACCAGAACCACTGAGCTGTATCCCTGGCCCATAAGAGACTTGTTTTCAATGCAATCATGCATCTCTTCTGTGTGGTATTTAATGAGCCAAAGGAGTAAAGAGCTTAGTCAAACATAGTTCTTGCCATTAAGTTGGGCCAAGGACCAAAATGCAGACAATCATGATTTTCGTCATTAAGTGCTATGAAATATATGAGTATGAAGAGTTCTGGGAACCCAGTTTAATTATCATGTGTTCTAGGAAAAACAGGTCTCAGCAAAAGCTATGGGCAAATGAAATACTGGTTAAGCTGAGAGTGGGTCATGAGGGGGAAGAGACACCTCCAAAAGAAAGCATTTCACACAAAGGCTCAGAGATGGGGTTGGTTCAGAAAAGACATGCAGTATGAGAGGCCCAGCAGGTGAAGTGAAAAGGGTGCAAAAAAGAGATTATGGAGAGTAGATGTCAACTGTCAAGATTTCTGGCTTTATTCTGTCAGTACTGGTGTATGTGCAAGGCATTGTGTCAATGGGTCATGACCTGATGTCTCAGGAGTCACAAGTTTGGGCATCTTAGGCAGACAGGGGCGCCCCCTTTCTCTCCGTGCTTTATGACTTGGATTCTCTTCGGTGTCATGTACTCTGGAAAGTATTTCAATGTCCTAAAATATCTGCATATGAAATTTCTCAATTATCAGTGTCTCGTGGAGCTGTGTGGGACCTCTTCAGTTAGTTCTTCCTGCCCCACAACATTGGAATCTACTCTGGAAAACCCTGTTTTGTAGATAGTTGTTGCTTAAGGTTGGTTAGCCGCTGTAAAAATCAGAACCTGAAGCTCTGTGGTGTAATGCATTTGCTGCCTTTGTTAGAGTTGGATGCAAATCAGGGCTGGTGGGTAGCGGTGCTTCTGCATCATCCGTGGTCTGGGCCCTGAGGATGTCCATCCATATTTCACTGGGCAGAACCCAGTCTCACGGCCACACATCCCCCAGGAGAGGCTGCAGTGATGGAAGGGAAGGTGTCCCTGCAAGACAGGCAGTAGGATTTGCCGAACGCACAGTTGTGTTGGATATAGTACAATAAAAAATTACAGCGAGTGTTTACATTTTAAAAATGTATTGCAGTAAAAGGCAGGTTACTGTTAACCCTTTACAAAATCCTCTTCCACTCTTTCAACAGACTTCCACCTTGTTCTTGACACTCCGCAGCAGCTCAGGAAGTCCTGATCAGCATTTTCAGTTGCGTTCGCTGGCTGCCTCTGTGTTCCGGATCCATTCCCAGCCTCTACCTCTCGTGGTTATTTTGAAGGCAGCCCCAGTATGGCCGCATGGTAGACGCAATGAGGAACCAGGTGGTGACACACTGATGTTTTTACTCACTGGAAGTTGTCATCAGTGTTTTAAATTAGTTCAGGACAGCAAGGCATCCATGCAAGTACAACTGCAGACACAAAAGAGGACTTCAAGTGTTCTTTGGTAAGGTGGGGAGAACAATGGGTTTGATCAGAGTGAAGGAAAGCATTTGGAGAGGCCATAATGACAATGTGACTTTCACTATAACACATTTTTATGAAATTTAAACTGCCACAAATTTTGTGATTGCATCTTATTTATTTGTGTATTTATTTATTTATTTATTTTATTTATTTACTTTTGGTGCTGGGGATTGAACTCTGAACCTTCTGCTTACAAGGCAGGCGTGGCGTCACTGAGCTACATCCTAAGTCTCTGGCCACATTTTATATATGCATATGATTATTGCTATGGTTTTACTTTTGAAGGCAGCATCACCAAAACTATGAGTCCAGCTTTCCAGGTCTGGGCATATCACTTATGAAATTCATCGGACTATTTGGGATATTTTTTCTAGCTTATTTTCCAAGGTTTTCTGGGCCAGGGATTTAGTTCAGTGGCATCCCCACCTCCCTGCTTTCTAAGCACAAAATTGTGAGTTCGACCTCTGATAGTGAAAAAAGAAAATCAACCAAGATTTTCTACGTCTGCTTCTTATTCATGTGGAAGAAGCTCTCATAAAGTAAAAATGTTTGTGCCTTCTCCTTTAACTCTTATGTTGAAATGATGATTGTGTATCAACCTGCAAATTGTAAATACCAGATTAAATGTTCTGTCAAAGTCCTTTTCTCTATTAATTTAGTGATATCTGCGGTGGAAGGTTCGTCAGAAGCACGTGCACAGTCCCAGCCACTCAGCAGGCTGGAGCCAGAGGAGCACGAGTTCGAGGCCAGTCAGGACAGCACAGCCGGTGGTATCACAGGGAGGTAGAAAAGCCCCGACAAGCCTCCAAAAGTCAAAGACACAACAACAGTGAAAGGTTTTATAGTGTGTTCTGACTATATTTATGATGGAAAAGGCTGGTAGAAATAATTTTTAGTTTGACTGGATTTATCTTTGTAACAGTGTGACTATCTTTTCTGTAATCTTCGTGTATAACGTGTGCTGTCTCTACTCTGACTCCCCTGTGCTAATCAGTCCATCATATAAGTCAGGTATTTTTGTTCTATTCTGTTACCTCCACGCCTGCCCTACTTAATCCTGTGCAATAAGGACTATGTTATGGGGAATGTAATTAGTACGGCCAACAGGCCAAGGAGGAAACTGCCTGTCCATGTGGAAGCTAAAAGAGATAATGTTGGCTAGGAAGTTGGTTGTAATTGCAAATTACAGCAGAGCTATTGTAAAACCAAAGGGTAAAGGTTATTGAAATACCAAATATAACTCAATAATATCATCTTACTATTAACAGGCCTTTTGGGTGTTTTTCCTTCTCCTTTCTGCCCTCAACTCCCCTACCCTGCTCCCTGGTCTGCTAGTCTAGGAGAGTCTGAGTAAGAGACATGGCATGGTGCAGCCCCTTTGCCATGGGTTTTTCATTCCAGTTTGACCTTCAGAGCGACGTGGGTGCCACTGCCTGAAGGAGGGCTTCCCTGAACTGTGAGACTAGGTTTGCACGAGTTGCCTGAGGATTCCCGTTCCCCGCCTACCTTGACTGCTCTCCATTGCATCGTATTACTCTTTTTTTTTTAGGTTTTTTTTTTTTGAGACAGGGTCTTGCTTTGTGGTTCAGTCTGGCACTCAGCTCAGCCTCAAACTCACATCACAGCAATTCTCCTGCCTCTGCCTCCCGAGTGCTGGGATTACAGGCGTGAGCCACCACGCCCGGCACTGTGGTATGTGGTACTGGTTGCTGCTGGAAGTGAGTCTCCACGCCCAGTATTGTATGTGGTTACCGAGGATTGAACCCGGGTCCTTGCGCTTGCAAGACAGGCGCCGGAACCACTGAGCTAACTCCCCAGCCCCATGCATCGTATTACTCTTACAGTTCCCCTTCCATGAATTATTCTCATCCTGATACTTCGCACAATTCCCGGCATGTGGTTATCACGCTGTAAGTGTCTGTTTGAATGAATGAGAGGATGCAGATATAAGCACTGGGCTTTCTTCACTGATTCCGAGTCATTTATTCATGACCCAAGTGTTATAACTACCAAATAAAGACGGTAGTCTCAATGACAGGGTCAGTCCAAGGAAGCGAGACAGTGGATGCACAGCCCCTAGGATTCCTACTGCATGGGTGCAAAGAAAAGGATAGTGCTGGGGCCAGGGATATAGCTCAGTGGTTCCAGTGCCTGTATTGCAAGCGCAAGGGCCCAGGTTCAATCTCCGGTAACCATATACAATACTGGGCACGGAGACTCAGCCCAGCAGCAACCAGTACCACATACCAGTGCCGGGCGTGGTGGCTCACGCCTGTAATCCCAGCACTCCAGAGGCAGAGGCAGTGATGTGATGTGAGTGCTGTGATGTGAGTTTGAGGCTGGGCTCAGGGCCAGCCTGAACCTCAAAGCGAGACCCTGTCTTAAAAAAAAAAGAAAAGGATAGTGCTGTGTCCACAGGGAACATTAAGATTGGAGCGGAGGAACAACGGAGTGAACGCTGTGCCTTAGCAAGAGTGAATCTGGTGGCATGGTGCAGAGATGACAAAGGGAGGGCCAATCTGCTGTGATATCCGGGCTCTGAGGGGACAAGGTCTGTGCTGACATCCCAGTTAGGTCAGATAGTTCCAGATGCCATCACCAGGTGGGGGGTTCACTGTGTTGAGCTATTTAGGTGCCCTGTGAAGGCGACAGAACCCCACTAACTGAACAGTCCCCTAACTGCACTGTTGGCCTCCTTGCCAGTAGGTACTGGTTTAGTCAGGCTCATAAATGAGGAAGGGTGACTCATTGCAATCCTATCATAAAGAAGGTTTATTTTAAGGACATCCTCCAGTTCATGCAGTTGAAATAGAAAAGCCGAGACAGTCACTTTCCCCTCGTGGCACTCACCACTCCCCAGGCATGGTGTGTTTCTCTGGATACTTGTGCTTTTATTTTTGCTGATGACTTTCTAAACTCCTCTAGTCTGAACCCCTCAGGGCAGCGATCCGTCACAGTTACCATTGCCGCCTTTAGAGTATACCTTGTGCTGGAGCATCGTGTGTCCTCTGTCTGGTTGGGAGGATAGCTGGGGCCTCTTGTTTTCTCATAGAGGCCCCAGGAATAGACTAAAAATGAGCGGACCTTACTAAGATGTAGTTGTCTTTGGCATCGAGGTGGTATGCAGCTGAGGATCAGGTTCGGAGGCCTGGACCAGGAGGGTGAGTGTGCAGTCACCATGCAGACTCCGGGGAGGTTTCGGTGAACATCTCCCTCTTTATTGAGGACTACACACAAAGGGGCCGGAAGGAAACAAACACACAAAAAAACACAACAAGAGGGCAGTGCAAACTTGGCACTGCTGTTCAAAGAACAGTCCTTCTGTTTGCATAAGTGTGTGCCTGCTGAGATGGGAGGGAACTACTGACATAAGCAAGAAAAAGAATGTGGCTGGAGGAACACCTGAGCAAAGGTGAGGAGAAGGTCATCCAATAGTCTGCTCCATGAATAATGGGATGCAAGACTCATACAATTATTTTTGTATAATTGAGTTAGCTCAGTGGTTCTGGCGCCTGTCTTGCAAGCGCAAGGGCCCGGGTTCGATCCCCGGTAACCACATACCATACTGGGCGTGGAGACTCACGCCCAGCAGCAACCAGTACCACATACCACAGTGCCAGGCATGGTGGCTCATGCCTGTAATCCCAGCACTCGGGAGGCAGAGGCAAGAGGATTGCTGTGATGTGAGTTTGAGGCTGAGCTCAGGGCCAGCCTGAACCATAAAGTGAGACCCTGTCTCAAAAAAAAAAAAAAAAATTTTTTTTGCTGCCTTCTAGTTCAGGCATCTTTGTAAGTACTGAAGATACAGTGGGGGACCTGATCGAGTCCCTGCCCCTGCGTGACTTACTTACTCTCTTCCGGAGCCAATGAAAAGGAAAGCAAATAGAAGATTTACTCTCAAGTGGGAATAGGTCGTATTATGAAAATAAATATAGTTTGCAAGCGGGGACAGAAGATATGATGGATCTCCCATCTCACTTTTCTTCCAGGTGGACACAGACATAGTGGTCAAGGAAATGTGAGAAGTGATACTATACCACTTCTAACCGTAGCCTCGAAGACTTCCTGTTGTGTTCTCCATGATTTTCAACATGTTGTCTGTCTTCAAGGGAATTAATTCCTGGAAAACTTTGTAGCACTGTGTGGAAAACAGTGGAGCTGTAGGATTCCTGAATCACTGCACAGCACTTCCCACATCAGAGTGCTTCCAGTCTGCAGATGTCAGTGAGAGATAAATTTTAATTGTGTCAGGTCAATGGTTCTCAAAGTGGGGTCTCTGGGCCAGCAGTGTCAGCATTGCCTGGGGTCTTGGTCCATTTATGCTAAATTACCTGAGACTGATGATTTCTAGAGAATAGGAATTTACTTCTTACTGTTCTGGAGGCTGGAAGTCCTTAGAAGGTACAACAGATTATTCAGTGAAGTCTACTTTTTTGTTTCTAAAGTGGTCCCTTAAAGGCTGTGTGCTCACATGGAAAAGGGGGCAGGTTGTCAGGGGGTCCAGGCTGATTCTCTGGGGCCCTTTCATAAGGGCTTATGAGTCCTTATCACTTCCTCAAAGCCCCACTTCATAATGTAATGGCACTGGGAATTGAGTTTTGACTTGATAATGCTGGGGACATGTTGGGCAGATGACCTAAAACGCCAAGAGTGGGGCCTAACAACTCTGGGTTTGAACAAGCTCTCAGGATGTGTAGGATACATGCTGGAAGTCAGGACTGTTTAAAATGACTGAGATGGGGAGGGCTTATCTGTTACAGCAGCTAGCGTTGTCCTAACCAATGGGGGAGTGCAGCTTGAATTGGAGTTGTGTTGAAAGCCCTTTGAGCCATGCCATTAAATTAAGAGAGAGGAAGTCAGCCAACGTATGACATAGAAGATCATTTTACGCTCTGGGAACCAAGGGCAGGAAACAAGTCAAAGTATTTTTGCACGAAAATGAAGCGGCTAAGGTGGTCAGAGTGGGACGTTGGGGGAAGAACGGGGATGGGATTGGAGAGGAAAGCTGGAGCCGCCTCACCCAGGCCTGAGAGGCCTGCACAGGGCCCCTGTGCTCCTCTAAGCATTATGTTACACATTCACTCTGGAACCCTTAAAGATTATTTTAGGTAGTAAATTTAAAACAGCACAAATGTTACTATTTAAACCTCTGTAAGTGTAAATCCAGTGGCATGAAGTACACACATAGTGTTGTAAAACATCACCACTGATCCTAGAACTTCCTCATCATCCTGAATAAACTCTCTACTCACCAAATAATAACTCCCATCCCTCCCTGCACTCTGATCCTTGGTGACCTGTATCATCCCACAGGTATGATATCCTATGTACTATCTCTCTCTGTGAATTTTCCTGTTCTGGGTCTCACATAAATAGAATCATACAATTTGTATGCAAATATTTCAAGTTGCTTTAAAATGTATAACATTTTCAAGGCTCCCATTTTGTAGCATATGTCAGAGTTCCCTTCTTTTTAAGGTTAAATAAATACTACATTGTATTCATAGGCAATGTTTTGTTTATGCCGTCATCTGTTAATAGAAATGGGTTGTTTTACATTTTGGGCTGTTGTGAATAATGCTCACTGACTGTTAGTGTGCAGAGGTGATTCAAACTTTCCTAGTGTCCTGGTTCTGTCTACCGATAGAGAGATATCTAGGGTCTCATCTGATCAAGGCATGCATTCTGGTGAAGGAATATGTAAGCAAAAATCAGAGGCACATTTACATGGAGCATAGTAAAAGACCCCGGATGTGGTGTCCTAGAGTGTTAGGACCACACTCCTTCTCAAGGAATAAAATGGTCAGGTGCAGAGAAATCTGGGCATTTTACAGGGTAAAGCACAGTGAATATGGAGAAGCTCAGGCTGCCCCAGAAGGGTGAAATATGGAGGGTAAAGTGGGAGACCCACAAAGATGCGGCTATAGAGATAAGCAAAGGATCTGGCAGGAGATGTTAAGGAGCCTGACACGAATCCCTGAGGGCAGAGATTCTTCATCTCGGCTGCACCAGAGAATTGCTCAGCAGCTCTCAGAAAAGCATCAGCACCGAGCCTGAGTTCCGCCCCCGTACACTCTGGTTTAATTGGTCTGGGTTGGGGCCAGGACATTGGCATTTCTGAAATTTCCCCAGGTAATTCCAGCTCACAGCCAGGGTTGAAAAGCACTGCCTCAGGCAATGGGGAAGCTTTGGGAGGGTTTTAAGTGAAGAAAAACAAGATCAGACTCTCCTTAACCAAAGTGAATTTTATAGCTGAGGGGCCCTCCTTGGGGAGGGAGGGCCTTTCCTGTTCTCTGAGACTTACTTTGTTCCACTATAAAATGAAGATACTAGACTACATAGCTGAGGGGCTGTGTAAGGATCGCACGGTGCTGCGCTTTGTCCCGAGATGGTGAGGGCACTGTTTAGGCCAGCGTGATAGTATGGAGGACCCCTGGACGGGATCTTTATTCACACGATCCTGAGGCCCACACTAGGGATGGTAAAATAGTGCATGATCCTTTCACCTGAGAAAGAAAGGCGTCTGCTTGTGTGGCCCAGCCCCGAGCACAGAGCTCTTCGTGCTGTCCAAGCTTTGCCAGCCTTCGTCCTCCAGGGGGACGCCTTCGAGTCTCATTCCCTAAACAAGAGACTTCCTGATGAGCAGGATGCGTTTGCTGTGGATCTGACCAGAATGGAAAGTCAAGAGCTGATGCAGCTGTGCGTGATAACAATGAGCGGGAGCATGCGGCGCCTGCCTGCTGACTTCACCCCAGGCTCCTGCTGTGGCAGCAGTTGTGCGTTGTTTGCTTGTTTCCGTGTCTGTGCAGAGCACAAGTCCTACAGCAGAGCCCTTCACCTGCCCCCTTCCGAATCCTTCCCAGGAGGAAGGTGTCCCCGCGTTCAAACCACAAAGAGTAAGAAGCCCGACTGAGTTGCATCTGTTCTTAGGGCACAGCTGGCACAGCTGCTCTTTCCTGTCTGGGGGAAGTGAACTTTCAGGTCTTGAATCATGTCCTTATGCGTTCTGTGCTTTCAGAGGATTGGGTGAGAAAAAAATGTGGCTTCCATGGAGTCTGAATCTGTGGACTGTGCTCGCAAGTAGGGGGATGAAGATGACTGGGGTGGCCTTAGGAACTAAAAACTGGGTGGCAGGGGTGAGGGTCTTGTGTCTCTTTTTTCCTACCAGTTAAAAGTCTGGCCACTTGCCTGGGTTTATATTTGATTATTATATATAAAAGTTATTTTGGAGTAGTAAAATTCCAAGTTTTTCTTCCTCCACTAACTGAATTTGGCATGAGTATTGGGGCTGGAGGCACCCAGAAAACCTGTTATGTCTGAGGGCTACCCCAGGCCTTGCACATCCATTATGCCATATTCCAAGGGTTTGCACAAAATCTGCATTATTGTATTGATTCATGATACCCCTTGTCTTAGTTACTTTTCTCATTGCTGAGACAAAATACCTGACACTCAATGGAGGAAAGGTTTATTAATGCAGCTTAGTTTTTAAAGGTTTCAGTCCATAATCTCCTGGCTCCAAGGCAGGGCCACGTGGCAGAAGAGGCATTGTGGAGGAGAAACAGTTCGTGGGAGAGAGAAGGCAGCAGGAGCAGCCAAGTAGCAAGCTACGGGCATCAAGCCTCTCTCTGTCCCTTATATTTTACCCACTTAGGAAAGGTAGCACTCACACCCAGGGTGGGGCACCCTTAATCCCAGCATTACCCCTGAGTCAGTCCTGGCATCACATCCTTGATCACAGCATCACACACTCTAGATCCACCCACCTCCAAAAATCGCACCTGTGACTGTGTGAGGCTCTGGGAGGACATCCCGATACAAGCCGTAACAGCTTTGCCCTCTTCCATTCATGTGGATAATTAAGTCACTGATGTAAATTTTGTGATCCAAACTCCGGTGGCCTAAATGGAAGGATGCAGTATTTCTCTTTAGTTAGGAAGACTTACCATGCAGATTTATTTTTAGACTTTGTACTCTCCTTTTCCGGTAAGCTGGTTCTCCATTATTTTAAAGTAGCATCGTGGGGTTAATAGAGTATTCAGCATAACCATTTCAGTCCACGGCTGTCTATGAGGCTGTCCTGGAGCTGTGGCCCCACAGGGGGCCCGATGCGTCCTAAGCTTGGTAACAGGGCCTGGCCATGCATGCATGCATGCTCAGATGATGGGCCATCTGTGCCCTGCCTCATGCCAACTCGGAAAGCATCTCACTTGACAAATTAAAGCAGAGGCTTGCTGGATTCTTACGAATGCACAAACCAGCCCCTACCAAGTCAGAATGTGGGTCTAAGAAGAGGAAGGCCCCCACTGAAAAGATGCCAGACAGGTCTTATATATCACCTCTTTCCCCCTCACTAACCGGAATCAGGAATTTTCGTCTATATTTTACAGATGGCCAAACCATTTTCCCAGCAGCTAAACAGTGTAATTATGATCACCCTGCTAGGCTGGGTGGCGGCAGAATTGGAACACTGGTCTGATGTGCTGAGTTTTATACCTGGGGATCTCAGCGCTCAGCTACTGACACTTGGGTAGTTCTTCATGAGGGGGCCGCTGTGTGCATTGTAGAATGTTTGGCCCAGTGCTTAGCCTCTGTTCTAGCTCCCAGTAACTTCCCTTCCTCCACATCCAGATAACAACCAAAAACAGACTTAGTTTTCCCCATTCTCAGTTGATTATTGCTGCCCTTTGCTAATGCGGATTTTTTCATTCAGTTATCACAAGTACCTACTACCCTAGGTTCTGTGATTATTCCCATTTTACAGATTGAAAAACAGATTCTAAAGAAATTTTGAGTTACCCAGGGTTTCAGAACTTGAAAGTAACTAATTTTTCCCCAGGTAAAACTAGAGAAGGCATAAGAAGCTAAGTCACACAGGGCTGGATACCACACCGGGCCAGCCATGAAACCGACTGCTTTTCCACTCTGCGTGGCACTGAAGCCTGTTAAATTCCGGTCTTTGACAGAGTCCAGTCCATTCCGTGTGTAGTGGGTGCAGGAGTGGGTGTCATAAAACACGCCCACACTGTGGGGAGAAGGAGGCCAGGGACCTTAAGTTGAGAAACACAGAGCATTGCAACCTGCTGAATTGAAGGTGACTCCGTAACAGAATTTCAGGAAAGAGAATGGAGACGATGAGTAGAAAAGGATGAGGTTCAGAGTGAAACTGATAAACTACATGTAGAACTCAGTTTAATTGCCAAAAAAGCAGCGAAGCTGTCTTGTGCCGAGTGAGCTGGGACGCTGGATGCGGATCTTTCCCGGGCCTTTGGTCTGGTACCTTCTGCTCACTCCCCATCCCGGGTTCCGACTTCCTCCCCAGGCTGAGTGGGTTGCTTTGCCTGGTTTGGAAGCTTAGTGCATCCCGAGGTTCTAAAAAACGGTTACAGCCAAACAAAAACAGCTGTGTCAGTTTCCAATTTCCGCTCTATTCAGAGGCACACTTGCCCCTTCTCCTCTCCGAGGGCCCGGGCCCAGGCGCACACGCATAACACGCACGTGCAGTCTCTACCTTCTTTCCCTTCTGCGGCCCTGGAGCCCGGGGAGGGGCATGTGCAACATATACCACACGTGCGCGTGCGCCCGCACCACCCCACGCACGCATACACACACACGCACACACGCGGGCACACACACACACACACACACACACACAGTTAAGCCACCTTTCACTTTCTTAGAGGTTTCACTTTGTTAACTTCATCCCTCCACAGAGAAGGAATGTTTCTAGTTTTCCAAAAAGGAATCACAAACAAGAGAAACCACAAGAGCCCAGACTACAATAAAATGTTACAATATGCTTTCAAGCTGGAGTGACTAAAAAGCTGGGAAGAGAAAGCGACAGTATAATGTCTATTTTTACCTTCAGCTATAATCTACCCACTTGTAGTTTCATAGCTGTCAGGAGGCAGAAAAGGACATGTAATCAGCCTCCGGTTTCTTTCTCTGCTCGTGTCTGCCACCCGTGTGACACGGATGTGGGTGTGTGTGCGCACATATACAGACATTTTAGCACAACTGTCAGAGGGCTTCATTAAACTCGCCATTGCAGACTGAAAGGGAGAACCTGTCCTGTTGACCTTTAGACACAGAAGGTAAGAGCAGGTAAGTGAGACCCATTTTCTGTGGCCCAAGAGACCATGATTGCAATAGGATGAGCAGAGGACTGGCCGTGCACTTGCCGGCCCTCAGCGCCGGATCGCCGGGCTGTGGAGGTGCTGCTGCCCACTGACCTGAAGGTTGCCCACCTCCTTTGGAAGAGGCAAATGTGGACTCAGAAATAACACAACTTTGCATCAAGAGACCCACGTATTTGGCCTCATTCCGCCCTGTACAGCTGTCAGTTGCTTGATCTGTCTGGACCTCAGAGTTCTCGGGTGTAGAGAGAGAACCAGCCATATCTGAAGAGACTATAAGAGAACGTAGACAAATACAGATGTGATCATGTAGTAGAAACTAAAGAAATGCTACCTATTAATAGCATTAGTTATGATAGTGCTGTGTTATCTATATGTTTATTTTCATTGTCAGGAGTGGTAATGGAAGCAGCAGAGTAGTGTAGCGTGGGATTTCTGCGTATATCATCTATAGTCTTTGTTGTTCATTGAGTTGGTTTTTGGTCGTGTTGTTGGCATAGGGCATGGAGCGAAGTTACTAGATGGTCATTGCAGGGAGGGCATATCAACAGTCCCATAGTGCTGGGTTCCTGACGCAGTCTGAGCCCTCACTTTCTCCCTTCATTTCCTGGCGAGTAAAGGACTGGAAATCTCTGTGCAGCGGTGTAGCCCCTTCCAAGATGCTTCTTTCAGAAGCTTTGCTTTCACAGGCTGCGCTAGCAGCTCAGTGTGAGGGGCCCGAGCCCAGAAAGTGCAGGCGCTCTCAGGGCCTGGGACCTCAGACCAGGAACCACCTCTGCCCCTCCCACCTCCCTCCCTTCCTTCCTTCCTATCTTTTTTCTTCCTTTCCTTCTCATGTGAACTCATATACATCACTGACCTTTTCAGTAATTCACATCTCTTCATCTGTAAAATAACCATCTATGGGAATATGGTGAGGGCGAAGGGGTTTCAAAGTGTGAAAAAGTCCTGTGCACTGGGGGACCAAATAATGTCGGCCTGCCACCTTCCTGTAACAGAGAGCTGAGACAAGTCCACCTTTCCAAGTTCTGAAGCCTCTAGAAATGCATTAGTTTTGGGGCCTCAAACTGATTTTTTCCTGTTTGCAGTAACCTTGTTTCTGAGCAGAGCTTCCCCTCGGGGCTCCTCCCGCCTGCTCGAGGACCCAGCGCCACACAGTCACTTCTTTGTTGGCGAGCTCATTAATGCAGCACCAACTTCAACAGAAGAGCAGCTGTTGGTGGTGTCTGGCTCTGAGAGGGACACACAGGTACGGCTGCTACTGCTGCAAAGCATTTGCAGGATGACAGATTGCCTCAATGAAGTGTCCATGTGCTGCTCCATCATATGCCTCAGGTCAAGGAAAAAAAAAAAAACCTCAACCCACCAAAAAGCTTTCACAGATTGGAAAGTGCACAGTTTGGGGTGTTTAGCACTTCAGCACATGCTCTGTGACTGTGCATTCAAGGCAACATGTCAGGAGAAATTAGTCTGCAGCAGACCACATATGTCAGCCAGCCGGTAAAGCATTTTTCTGACACCCAGGCTAAGGGCTTAGGAGAAAAGGCTGCTCACCTGAAAGGCCCCTCAAGGTTAGCGCATTTGTGAGACTGTCCAGAATCTCATACTCAGGTCAGGTACTGCTGGAGAGAAGTGTGAGCTTGAGGGAAGAAGAAGCAGCCAGGAAATGCTAAGAAAAAGAAAAGAAAAAGAACCTCCTGTCTACTTTGCAGCAGGCAGAGAGAGTAAGAGTGAGAGAGAGAGAGAGAGCTGCCTTGCCCACACTGGCACATAATATAACACCCCTCCCAAGTGGGCACTGTTAATATCTGCATTTTCAGATGGGAAGATTATGGGAAGCAACTTCCGTGTAAGGACACTCGTTACAGTCCTGAGTTTTTTGCCAGAAATGCGTTGGCACCAGGAAGCCTACTTTAAGCCCTGCACTGACTTTTCCCCTTCTCTTCCCTAAGGGTTATGGGCCTAGTTTCTCTTCACATTTCCCCAAGATAGTGTGGAGAGCGATATGCAAAGCTGACTTGTAACCTCCATTGTAATGATAACACATCAGCAGCAAGTTCTGGTTACAGCAGATGTTTTACCCTTTGCTGAATATTGACCCAAAACAAGATAGAGTAAAGACCAAAAGGTGGGCAACAAAAGTTGGGAAACACTGAGCAGAATGATATCAAACTTTTTACCTAACTGATTGTAAACTTTGATTGTAATCTCTGCACGTAGTCACTGCTGTAAGAGTACTATAAAAGGAGCACTGAGAATAAACTTGGCACCTCAGCCTCAGCCTCAGGGTTTGCTGTGGTCCTCCTGACCCCAGGCTTTATCTCTCTTTATTTTTTTTTATTATTATTTTTCCTTAATCCTGGCCCTTCTACTCAAGCTTGCTTTGTAGTCAGCAGGCCCCGGCAGAAGATGGATATGAAAAGAGGTCATGTGGCTTGAAATTTATCTAGCCGGGGCTCTCCGAACCTGAAGCATGCCACCCTCCTTCCACTGGCCATGCACAGGGAAGGGAGACTGTGAACAAACTTCCAGCACTTGGACAGGCACCTCTGAGCTCCCCCAAGAAAGAAAATCTGTCAGGTACCATCATACAGCCCAGGTACATGTCCAGTTCCCACTTGGGAATCTCTAAGTTGGTGGCTCCTCCTTTCAAGACGATCAATAAAGGTGAAATGTCCCCTCTAGCAGGAGGGTGGAGAAGTGGTATCAAGGGCAATGAGAGTGTGTCGGGAGGCAGGAAATGAGCTGAAGTCAGAAATGCCGCGGTGGAAACAAGGGCACACGTGAGAACATCGAAGACACATGGGGACCAATGAGATCCAAAGAGAGGGAGAGGGATTTCCTGCTTGGGAAACTGCCCAGGCTGAAGAGCTACCAAGTGAGCAAAGAAGTGATCGTGACAAGAGTAAAGCAGATTTGTGCAACTGGACTTCTTCCTGGTCTTGCTGGCATGAAGATAACAACTCAGAGAGTTGAGGGCATGTCTGAGGTCTACACTGTGTGCCCCGTATGTGTTCTCAGGAAGTGGGATTGGGGGAGCAGTTCAGAGAACACAAAGGCAGGGCTAGACTGCGACTCCTGAACCATCATGTGCACTTGAGTAAGTCTCTTCCATTCTCTGGACATCAGGATCATCAGTAGAAAATAAAGTGTTTGGTGTGGGCTCCAAGTCTGTCCTCAGAGAGGTATCAGCTTGTCTTTGAGGCACAGAGTAACACACAACCCATTCCTGTAAGTATGTGGCAGATACCCAGACCTCCCCAAGCTGATGCTACTTACACAAGGCCCAAACAGGTCCATGGTTCCTTTGATAGGTGAGTAAGCAAGGCTCTTAACCTCTCTCCCTTTCTTCCTTCCCAGACTTCCCAGCATGCTCCAGAAATTACGTACAGAGGACTCATCCTCTTTTGCTTGTTGCTGCCTCCTCTCAGGAGAACTGATGGTCCGATGCAGCTCTCTGGTTGCCTGCAATCCATGTGGACATCTGCTCAAAGTCATGACATCAGCTTTGTGCTGAAACGCATACCTAGACTGTCCAGACCCCATGCTCTGCCTTTTCTAGGGCCTCAATACCCAGAAGACCACAGAGTCCACCTCTGCTGCTTTTTTGAATCTGCCCCTGCTACCTACCCCAGCATTATTTTCTGCCTCTGACTCTTCCTGCTCACAGCTTCGGTCACCCTGAGCTCCTTGACCACACCATGAGCACTCCACCCTCAGGGCCTTTCTGTTTCCAGTGCACTAAGGGTGGAGGAATATTTTATTCTTTTCTGGTATATTACTGAGGTTCACTTTAGGAACATACTCCATATGAAAATATGTGTAATCACACAAGAGTTTTGACAGGGAGGCTTCCAGGGTCAGATGGGGAGGAGTCTTTCAGGCCATCTGTGGAGTCACAGGCAGTAGCCTCTAGAATGACCCTTTGGATCCACACGATTCAAGAGCAGTCAAGGGCTGAAGGCCTGGAAGACACTGCAGAGTAACTGGCATAGGTCTGTGTTGAAAACCAAGTAGCCAGCAGGGGAAGGGCGAGAGTGCATGCCGGAAGGGTGGGGGGACTGAGAACTGTGCCCGAAGGCTGTGGTGAAGGCCAGAGCTCCGCGGAGGAAAAGGGCACCTTCCTCCTCCGCTGCCTTCTCGTCCTGTCCAGGCTTCAAGCCTGTTGCTTGCTGCCACCCACCTCCCAGGTGGCCTTTCCTTTCCCTGTTCTTGGCCTCCACCTCAGTCGCCCATGGACACACCCTGTTTTTGTTTTTTTTTTTTACTAATTTGCTTGGCAGTTCTGACTGGTCATGCTGATAAATCACAATTAACAATCACATCTGGCATCACATAACAGCTGCCCCACTTCTGTTAGTCATTTCTTCAGAGAAGCCTCAAAAAAACACTCCATAGAAAATACCAGTTTAGGCCATTTTTCTATACGCAGCTTTATTTTTCTTTGCAACATACTTGACGTTATTATATTTGTTTAATGATTATCTTTGCAGATAAGGTGAGTTCAGGAGGACAGGGACCTTATTTCTCCATCCCCTGGGTCTAGAATGATGCTTGGTACAGTGCTTAGTAAGGAGCTTTTTGAGCAAGTCAATAAATACACGAATAGTAGAGAATACACAGTGCTCCAAGAATTACCTATCCTGCTAGTACAACTCTCTTAACTCATTCATGTTACTGAGAAAGATAAGTTCTAGAAATGGGAGATAGATGAAAAAGTTGGCACATACTTTAACTTCACATTGTGGTCAGTGCTTTGCAGAGAACAAAGCAGCCAATAGGAAAGATAGTAGCTGAGCTGTGATGATGGAATTTCTTTCAGATAGAGTAGTTAGGAAAGGCCTCTCTCAAAAGAGCTGTGCAAGTGAAGAATCGAGGAAACAGGAAGGGGAAAGCCCTTGAGGTTGGAATCAGCTCATTGCACGCAGCAGTTTTAGGACAGCCAGGGTGACTGGTGCTTTGTATCCAGGAGATGGGTGGTGGCCAGTCATTTCAGATGCAGGTTACTGAACACAGAAGGGACCAGATCTTCTTCAGAGGATAATGAGAAGTCATTCACAGGCTGATGGTGTCAGGAGACGTTCAAACTGCAGGATCCATCATATCTGTACCGCCATTTAACTAGACCCTGCTATTAAGTCACATAGGGCTCTGTCGTCTGCTCTCTGACCTTTCTGAGAGGTTCTCATCACCTTGATCTGATTTTTCTTATGGCAAGATAGTCTGTGCCATAAGTTTTTCACTATATATATCTGAATTTATCTGGCAAAAGTCATATTCCTATTGCTGCATTTTTCAGAGGACTTCCCTGCTCCTGGGTGAGGTTTCAGATGGTTAGAAGAAGGGAACTACCTGCTTTGTTTCTCCTTTAATGCCAGCGCTGCTTCAGTGTCAGAACTTTACACCAGTGGTGGCGAACCTGTGGAGCACGTGCCAGAGCGGGCTGTCTGTATTATCAAAAGCTCTGAAGCGTTCGCCATCACTGCTCTAGGCTACGCCCCTGAGCTACACACACAGACATAAACATATGCACACATGCCCATTCTCCACCTCGAAATGTCTGTATTTTTCTGCTTTTACGGTTAGGAGGCTCTTTTTCTTTTCCTGCACTGGATTCCTTGTGTAGAGTTGGTTACATTTATTTACAAATGCAGCAAAATTTCCATAACATTTAGCCACTTGCCAGAACTTTCTGGCATAGAACTTCTAGAAATGTACAATTCTAAAGGATCTCAGTTTTGGGAAAATCCTTGAAGACTTCTGAGTCTAGGTGTTGACTCCACCTGGAAAAGATTTTGGGTATCAATTTAGCACCACTTATTTACCTTTTGTTTGCTATGTCCTTGTGGGACTGGAGATGGAGCCCACAGTCTTGTACACATTAGGTTAGCCTTTTACCACAGGGCTCCACCCCTTCCGGACCTTTGAGGTAATGTGGATCCCACACACCATACCTGACTGACTGGTGGAGCACTGAGCTCTGATGTCAGTCTCAACCCAAGGAAAGGCAAGGCCTTCCAAATGTCATCCGAAAAAGGATCATTTTCTCCCAGAGTTCATTCTTTTTTTTATTATTATTTTTATTTTTTGAGACAGGGTCTCACTTTGTAGTTCAGGCTGGCCCTGAGCTCAGCCTCAAACTCACATCACAGCAATCCTCTTGCCTCTGCCTCCCGAGTGCTGGGATTACAGGCGTGAGCCACCAAGCCCAGCACTGTGGTATGTGGTACTGGTTGCTGCTGGGTGTGGGTCTCCACGCCCAGTATTGTTATGTGGTTACCCGGGGATCGAACCCGGGCCTTTGCGCTTACAAGACAGGCGCCGGAACCACTGAGCTAACTCCCCGGCCCAAAATTCATTCTTTAACTGGCACTTACTTCTACTTGTCTGATGGAAAATACTAGCAGATGACTAAAGAAATGAAAAAGCAGCAAATGAATATTAATGGGAAAATTCTGCAACAGTTAATCATGCTTAGTTTGACAGCTTTGTGGACATGAAGGATCCCAATTCAACATACAGCAAATTTCTCCTAGTGAAATTGTGTTTTATGCAATACTAATATTTTAAGATGTTTTGCACAACTTATTTTTTTTCAATTTTTATTTTTATTAGTACATGTTTGCATTACATAACTATTCCAATTCTTGTGGGAGTTGGTACATGTAGAAAACACTTCTCAACTCTTATCCCATTCTCTTTCCTTTCCTTCCCTCCCAGCCCCCTTCTTCTCTAATCTCCTTCCTATTTGTAAAAGATCTCCCTACTTCCTATTATCTGTCTTTTATTGAATGTATCGTGAGACCATGATGTTAAATGAAATATATCAGATACATAAGCATAACCAAAATCAAACCCAGAATACAGAGACACAAATTGTATTTTTCAAAGAGCATCACTTCTTTCAGGTTTCTTGTCTGTTTTATAAGTTTGGGAACCACTTTTAAGGGTCAGTTCAGGGATATCTATAGAAATTCCCCAAAGAAGATTTCAACTCTTAGTCATCCCTGTCCTAGAATATCAATATTCTTGGCTTGTTTTTACTAGTGTCTGGGTGGAGATGTGACTCCTTCCAGACATTCAGAAGTGGAAGTTCGTGTTCACTTCCTCTCGAGCTTTCTTGGCCTCCTTTCTGTTGTTTTCAGTCATTTCTCGTGAGAAATATTTGATGGCTCAAAAATCTCCTCCATTCCTATGTGAGGTCTTGCAGAGGAGAGATGCAGAAGTGAGTCCTTCACAGAATCCGTGTTGCCATGTGGTTCCACATCAGAGCCTGCCAGTGTGAGCACACATGGGGCATTTAGAAGGTGAATAGAAAAAAGAGGCTGTTATACTGCAGAGGCAGTTTCGGCAGACGTGTGGACAGATGGAAGACCGGAGGTCTGTGGAAGCTCAGGGGAAGCTCCAGTGAATTACCTGCTCAGAGCTGCTGGCAGTGCAACGATCAGTGTGGCTTTTCTAAGTCCTCGGCTGGGCACTGCCAACTGAGACAAGTGGCAAGAGCTTCGTGGAGGTTCTGCAGCAGCTTCCTGGGAACCATGTGTACTAGTGCTGCAGGTGAAGATCTTCAGCAGAGTGGCCTGGGCTTTGCTGCCCCAGCCCCTCCCAGTCTCTGGTTCCTTGTGTTCCAACCCTTCACTCTTGGAGAACTTAGACTTTGGAGGTTTCAGGAACCAGGATCTGAAGTTGGTCCTGTCAAGCATTTGACTGCCGCCACCCTCCACAGCCCCATAGAAGGGTAATTACAAGATGGGTTAGACGGACCCTTCAACTAGCCTAATGAGGTCTTTGGGTGACAGCATCTTTATGGGAGGATGATCTTTATCACAAAGGACTTGAGGAGACACCACACTGGTCAGATTTGATACTCTCTGTGAACCTGTTTGGATTTTGAGCTTTACCAGCACTTGGGAAAAAATTCCTTTTGCCTCTTTTATTCTCCCTATAACTGTCATATTTAATGTAAAACCTGGCTGGTATTGCTGCAACATTTCTTTCAAGATTATCCAAGTTAAATATTCTAGGCATGGAGAAATCAAAGTTTTCCCTAGGAATGTACTCTTGCCCAGTATCTGTGTTAATTATTGTACTTAAAACTGATTAGGGAAGGGTGCTGAAAGCAGCGATGTAACAGACATCTACTGCTTCCTCCAAGTGCGCTCAACATGCACTTGATTGTATAAAAATATTTTCATCTTAGCTGTTTCACAGAGAAAAAGTACCATAGATGTTTAAACAACCTAAAATTTAAAACAGATATGGAAGCAGAGTGAGGAGATTAGTTATGCAGCTTGAATGTGAATGGATGTAGGTTCAGGAGTCCAGCTGGGCTGTCTCCACTGCTGATGAGTCTGCTGAGTGGACCATAGTCTCTTGTACGTGAGTAGCAGGAGGGAGCTCAGGCTGGCATGGGCCTCCAGATTTTATGGTCTCTGGCTCAGCCCTTTTTAGATCTACATACACCTCTTAACATGTTGTCTTGACATGTTATTGTCAAGATATGTGATAGCTTGCAGAGTTAAAAACTTTCCTACGAGTGGATAGTCACTGCTTTGAGTGTCCTCATGGCCCATCACCATCCTCCCACTGTTCCAACATTTCAGTGATCGAGGGGTTCATTAGGTACCACCCAGCAGAGGAGCTTGTGTGACCTGCTCAGTCTTCTCGGCTGATATCTGGTCCTTTCTAGCTATGACAAATCGTTTATGTCATGCCAGAGCACATGTCAAAAAGCTGAAATCTCAGAGAGAAGGATCCTATTTCACTGTCTCTTCCTGTCAGCCTATTAAGAACAGCCTATTTAGAATATTTATAACTTTAACATAATCAAATTTAATTGTGGTTTAATACGACTTTCAGCTCCACAAGTGAGGGCCCTAACAGCCTGATTCTGTGCACCCTGGGTGGATATGGATGAAACTTCCCCTAAGAGGATCTATATTGTAGGAATACAATAGACCTACTAATGCTCTCTGCAGGCCAGGAGAAGGAAGGGGCTTAGGGAGTCTAGATGTGCATGTAATTAACCTCCAGGTGACTTTGTAGTATGTGATGAAAAAATACTGTCTTTTTTTGTCACTGATGTGATCTGAACTCTGATTTGGCCACATCAGGATCTATGACGGTGGGTCCTTTTATGTCCCTGAGTCTTAGTATACTTATTTAGAAATTGAAATAATTTATATGGTGGTTGTGACAATCAAATGAGATAATTCATGTATGTAAACCAGGTAGTACTAAATGATAACTGAAAGCAAAACTCCAAATCAGGCAACCTGCTTTTTATATTTCTTACTTCTGGCAGCATGGAAAAGGCTGAGAAGGTGCTGGTGGCCCGTCCACTGTGCACTGTGAATGTCTCCCAGGTGCGCTCTGCGATGGGTCTTTGTCATGGTTTAGTACACTGACTAAGACGTCCTCACTAGTTAGGATGGTCATGTCCTCTACAGAGGGAAATGTGATCCAGTGTCTTTCTGCACCCCTCGTGGGAATGGGTGACCCAGGAGAACAGACTTCATATCCTGTGCCTTGTGTTCAACCTTGAGGAGCCATCTCCCTGGAAATCTTTCTAGGCCTCCTCAGTTTCCCCAGTGCAAGTGGATGACCACTGTCTCCATGGTGACATGAAACAGACGCAACTTTATCAAGATGCTAACCTGTGTAAGCCCTTTTTCCTCCGGTGAGGATCCCCATCCTGCCCCATAGGCTGTGTTCCATGGCTTCTTGAGGAAACCAGAAGCCAGTCCTCACAAGGGTAGACAGGCCTTTTTGATAATAAAGGGGCAGTGTGGGGTCTTCTCAGTGCTTTTTAAGCAATGAAGTGTTTCCTGAGTTTTGACATTTGGAATATATGATTACTATCCCTAAAGTGAGGGGAAATATACTAGTAATCTCAAATATCAACAGATCGATTGGTAGAGGCCCCTGCTACCCGTCCTGTAGCAGGATTTGAAGTCCACAATTAAAGCCCTAGCTGAGAAGTAATGTTTAGGTGGTGAGAAAGGCTGGTGGCAATGTGCATATAGTATAGTACCTGATCCTTTTTAAAGGCTATTTCTTTCCAAAATTATAAAGAGCAAAATAAAAGATAATAGGAAGTAGCGAGATCTTTCTTAAATGAAAAGGAATCAAGAGATAGAAAGAAAGGGCATAAAAAAAGAAATTAAGATGTGTTACATATGTGTGTTGCTGGGGGTCATCTCAGAAGTCTGGTTGTGGAAGTTGTCCTTGACTTTTGTGTTTGGAACACTAAGCACATAGAGGCTAAAGATAACTCCCTGGGAACATCCTGCTAGAGAATGCTGCTGGCCAGATGACCCCTGAGACAGTCTGCAGTGACCTACCTGTCTTGCACTTGTTGTTCTGTGAGGAAAAATACAGTTGTTAGCTCAACTTCCTTATGTGTTGTGTCCATGTCCTGCAGCTGATGAGCAAGAAGGACAGAAAGGATAGAAAGGACAGGAAGAATGACCAGATAATGTCAGCATGATGCATACTTTTGTGCTTGTACACGACACAGCCATGCCTGCAAAAATAAAACCTTTAGTCTGCAAATACTTTTGATTACCCTGTGCCTCACTTTTCTTACAGTTCTTCTGGATTCAGGCATGCTGGTCCCAGTCAGCAGAGACCACATGTGTACCAACTCCACGCAAGGAATGTACACCATTATGTACTGCAAACACATACTAATAAAACTGTAATGACTTTATTTATTTATTTTTTGGTACTTCAAATTGAACTTGAGACCTTGCACTTGTCAGCCAGGTGTCAGAACCACTGAGCTAAATCTCCACCCAATAGGGAATCTTGATTTTTTTTTTTTTTTTGAGACAGGATCTTGCTTTTGTAGTTTAGGCTGACCCTGAATTCATTTTGTAGCCCAAGCTGGCTTCAAACTCACAGCAATCCTCCTGCTTCTGCCTCCCGAGTGCTGGAAATACATATGTAAGCCACCGTGCTCAGCACTGTGATATGTGGTGCTGGGGACTGACCTTGGGATCTTGTGCTTGCCAGGCAAATGCTGGAAACACTGAGCTAAATCCCTAGCCAATAAAGAATCTTGAACCAATAAATATGACTGCTACCATCTCTGTTTTCAAAGCTCCACAGTTTGGAGGACAAGGCTTGGAGGAACATGAAACCAGAATTCTAGTAATTCAAGAGTGAACAATGAAACAGTAAAGCATTTATGGCCAGAAAATAGTCCATGAGATGAAAAGATCAGTGCCAGCCAGTGAGGGGCATGAGATGATACTTCTCACTCTGAATTTGCCACCAACCTCAGACACCAGTCTCTCCGGGCTGATGTTGACTGCATGGTGCCGACAGAAGCGTCATTAGCAAGCACTGGGCTGCCAATGTGGTTAGAAAACTAAAACAAATTTAACAACATCCTGAGCTGGAGGAAATCTTAACTGAGAACTGCAAGGAATAGCTGCCTTGGCACAAGCTGTGTGGAATCTGACAAGAGAGCGGGTTTCGAGGCCAAGATTTATGCTCAACAGCTAATGCTTTAGAGACAGAGTTATACGCAGAAAAACCGAGGGTGTTCGTCCTCATTGATGCAGGTAAGAGTCACATCTCTACCCGGTGTCGTAAGTAAATTTTGAGACCAGCACACATTATGAAAGGCAAGTACAAGGCTGTCTAAATCCCTGAAGTTCTGTCTGTCTGTCTGTTCACTTCTGGCCGGACTGAACAGTCAGGACACAGACTATAGTTGTCAGCGGCCACATCACCCTTAAATGTAGGAGTTGCTTAGCTACACGTCAGTAGTCCTCATGAGGAGTACGGAATCATTTGTTAAATAACCCAACCGAGGGCTGGGGAGTTAGCTCAGTGGTTCCGGCGCCTGTCTTGTAATCGCAAGGGCCCGGGTTCGATTCCCCGATAACCACATAACAATACTGGGTGTGGAGACCCGAAACCAGTACCACATACCACAGTGCCGGGCGTGGTGGCTCACGCCTGTAATCCCAGCACTCGGGAGGCAGAGGCAGGAGGATTGTGATGTGAGTTTGAGGCTGAGCTCAGGGCCAGCCTGAACTACAAAGTGAGACCCTGTCTCAAAAAACCTAAAAAAAAAAACAACCCAACCGAGTGAGCCCGCCGGTCAGAAGCTGCTGGATGAGAAAGCGTCCATTAGAAACAAAGAACGTGCTTGCTTTTCTCTGCAGGACCGGGCCCTGGGAGACTCCTTACTAGCTGCTCCAGAAAAGGAAAAAAAAGCACGCGGAGAAAACAGAGGGAAGTGTGGGGAGACAGGCCACCCAGCCTGTGAAAGTTGGAGGGGTGAGAAAGAAAGAAGGCCTCTGCTCACACTGACAAACAAGACTAGAGTGGAAAGTGGAAAGAAAGCCCGCGGTCCCCGGGGGACGTGACAGAGAGCATCTGACAGCCAGCCTGAGTGACCAGCCTGACCATCTGCTCCCGCGCCTCTCTCCCCGACAATGGGGCCTCTGCGGACCTTCTGCCCCGCCCCGCCCCCACCCCGGGCGCGAATTGAAATGAGGCGCGGGACAGGAGGCAGCGGCTCCCGCGGAGATCACTCACCGTGAGAGCCACGCCAGCACCCGAACAGGAGGCCCCGGGCCCGAGGGGAGAGGTTAAAATCTCAGCTGCCCGGAGAGATGATTATGGAGCCACTCCCAAATTAAGCTGCTTCGCTGCTGGTGCTTGGGCATGTGTTGGGATAATTGTGCCTGAATACTTAATGCTTGATTGACTTGGCTGTTTTGTGTTTGAGCGAATTTTGAAATGCGATCTCACTGTTGGGGTAGGCAATTAGCATCGAGCCCACGGGGCTGGGAAGAGGGAGGCCGAGATGCTTCTGTGGTGATTTCTGCTTTTTTCCTGGATTCAGCACAGAAAGCTGAGTGTTCTACTGGGGCTCATTTGCCTATATTTGGGTCATCAGGAATTTTGATCTTAAAGAGGAAGTCTCTTAATCCAGGTTTTCAGTGTGGTGCCAACTTTGATCTTTCTGCCTTTGGTCACAGCTGAGTTTTGTTTACATTCCGGTGACCTTCCTTCTGGTTCAACAGTGGAAGAATAGAATTGAGAAGAGGGGTCAGACAGAGAAAAGGAAAATTAATACCCAACATCAGAAGGGCGAGAACAGAATGAGGGTGGTGTGCGATGGCTCAGAATCCATAATTTCAAGAAAATAGTCAGTCTAGTGGCTTTGGTGCCCTGTTATGTTATGTTCACTTCTCTGTGGGTATGTCTTCATCATCGTTGCGTGCCCAGCCCTTAGCACGACGCCTGGCTTTTGCAAGCATTTAGTATTTATATTTGTTTCATGAGCAATTAGAGCTACCTCCATTCCTAGAAAAGAAGAGAAGGTTAATCACAAATTTAAAAAAAACCAATATTTTGTTTCATTTTAAAATGCTGAGCTTGAGGACTACTTTATTCCAGGAACTGAGCCTTCCTGGTTAAGAGTTACAAAAGGTGTACAACAGAACTAGAGTTAAGATCATTTTGGGCATTTCAGAAACTACAAATTAGCTGTAATAAAGGGAACCTAGGTTTCTACTCCCTTAATTTCATTAAAAGTACCAGCTTATTTTTTTAAAGGAAGGTTGACTGTAGAATATTTGATAACTTAATATCTATTACTAATTCTATAAATGAAGGAGCCATTTCATAAACAAAGGTGTGACTACTCATTTTTGCAAGAATTTTACAAGAAAAGAAATGGCCAAGGATTAATTAAATATGCTGTGAAACTGAAATGATGGGCCTTATAAAACAATTCCAGATGAAGTACAGACAAACACAGTAGAGACCTAAGAGTAACTTGATAATATGCATGCAGCAGCAATGTGTATTGTCTTGCTGTCTCCACACTAAATCTTATTAGAGTAAAAATGTTCTCTGACTTGGGTACAGTAGTGTGACATTCAGTACACCCAGGAAATACAAACTGATTTGTGAATTGATCACTGAAATCCTTCAGACAAGGTAAAACACCTATATTGTTGCTGGTTTTGTTTTAAATCATAAATAATTCTTGGTTTGCATCTGTTTTGTTATTTGTTAAGGACTTTTTCCTGTGCTGGTATAAACTCTTTCAAGAATCATTGTCTAGATATTTTGTGTCTTTGTTTTCTCATCTGTCAAATGACAGATTTAGTAGCATTTATGGCATAGTTATTGTAAAGATTAAATAATTTATAATGCTACTTGGTGTAGAGTATTTGTATATGCATTTACAATTATTATTTAATATAAGCACTTTATTTTTTGAGGATATAGTCTCGAGTCTTTTTTAAAAAATTTATTTATGTGTGACTCTGCTTTATAGTGCTGCAGACTTCTCTAAAGATAATATAGATTTATTATTGTAAATACTTTTATAAGATCACATACTGAAGTCTAATTATCAGTCACTGTCCTAAATTGGAAATCCTAATTATACAATTCTGCCTGAATTCATAGCAGCTGGGGAGCTTTGGTTAAGTATTAACAAGGCTAAGTATTTTAGTGTATCAAATACAGCAGGAAAAAATAATGAATAAGGAAGTGCACGTGAATGTTGGCATTTTCAGTCATTAATCTCTGTGAGCCATGAGATTATTTATATTTTAATGGAGTAATAACACCTATTACACAAAGTTGATGAGATTAAATAAGATAATATATGTAAAGTACTGAGCATAGGGCTCCTGTAGACAGGACTTTATAAATGATAGCCATTATTATTGTTACCATGACCTTAACCTTAGTACCCAGAAACTAGACTCTTTCCTTATTCATCCTCTAGAAATGACATTCTCAGGAGATGCTCATGGGAAGTAATGTGGCATGTTAGAGAGTATGCTGTGGTCTGTTACAAACAAGCCAGGGGTCATGGTTGGTTCTTGAGATGAATTACAGATTCTAGTGTCTCTTGGAAGGGTCTGCACAGCTGAACTGAAAGCTCTTATCTGCCCAAAGACGACCTTGTTCTTCAAGAGTGAGGCTGATTTTGCTGGAACAAAGAGTTGGTCCCTTTCTTTTATGTCATCTCCCTGTCTCTGGTAATCACCACTATCATCATTCGAAAAGAATCATTTACTGACTTCTGTATATGTAACAGTACTTTACTTTCATTATATTTAATTGCCATACACAGTCTTACACGCAGGCCAGCAATTACCCCAATTCACCGCTTGTATAAAGGTTACATAGCTCTGAGTCACAGAGCCAAAGATTTAAAGTGAGTCTCTGTGCTAAGATGTGTTTTAACCCTGTTTTCTGGCACATTTTGCGACCTTAACTCTATCTCAAAGTCTAATCCTATTAAAGGTCACTTAAAACAGTTATAAAAGAACATTTTTGAGGCTAGGTTTTTATTTTAACTTGAATCATAGTTTTCTTTCCCTAAGGAGTACAGAATTCTCAAAATCCACACATATACACACTTGTGAAACTACAGTGCCAGTCACTACTCCGACTGATGTTACACAGAGTTTGGCTGCAAGAAAATTAAACTCTATTTCAGGAAATAAGACTGATAAAATCTTTAGTATAAAAGCAGTTGCCAACAAGAGTCAAGCAAATTATAAAAGTATCTGGTAGATGCTTTACCAGATAGTAAATATGTGTAATATTTAGATGGATATTTTAATGAGGTTGAGATGAGTTGAAGGTCTGGCACATAGTAAGACAGTAATGGAATAAAATTAGACCCCAGCCTTTGGATATTCATTCCAGTATGTTTTCCTCTAACCTCCGTAGTCTTTAGGTATTGAGATAGTAGGACAGAGAATGCTTTTTTAAACAAACATGATCCATGAGGAGGAAAGCATTTCATGGGACAGTACTGACTGGGGGGTTTCTAACTTCTAAGCACTTTTGGCGAGTTACCCACATCCTTGGATCCAGGGTCCTGTGCACAAACCACATATTTGGCTCCAGGCTTCCTTTTGGTCTTTAACATACACTCCATTGGACCCACTATAAGGACCACTCATTCCAACTAACTCTTGCTGTAGGGACAACTTGACGTGTGGGCAAAATTTGTATATCACACCATCTCACTTCTTCCTCATAATATGTAATTCCTTTTATTAGCTTTCTATAAGCTCTTTAAATCTCACTGGTGTGTTTTACTACTGAGCCTTTTTTGAGAACCAATTTGTATAAAATTCAACTTATTTTTACAAATGCTTATCTGCTAATAGTGTTTGTATGCACATAGGTCATCGTGTTGTGTAGAGCATATACATAAGGATGATTTTGTGGACCAGATAGGTGGACAACTTAGCTGAGTGTAGATAATAAATGATAAAACACTATTAGAGAGACCAAAAGTCTTCAACAAAGTTGCCCTGGCCAGGGAATGAGTGGCGAAGTCTGGTTCAGTTTCTTCAGTCCTAGGAAGGTTCTTGTCATTGAGATTTACTTCCTCATGGAGCATCCACAGGTCAAGAGAAAACCTCTAAAGACTGAAAAACGTTTAATGCACAAAGACCTTGTGTAATTTTAGGCTTTATGGCAGGGATTAGGTGTAGGCACACTTTTGATTCTTACCATTCCAACCCAATACTCAGTGAAGAAGGATCATTGGAAACATTTCTCTCTACAAAGTTTTATCCCTCAACAAATATTTGGCCATTTTTTCCTACAAAAAAATATTTTTTCTACAAAAAAAATATTTTTTCTTGGTGTCAAGAATAAACAAAATACAGTATGTTCAAAACATTTATTTCTCCCAGTTATTGTGTCTTAGAGATATTGATTAATGGTTTTAAAATTTTGGGACACATGTTAAGCAAAAATACATAGGATGAAATTTAGGGGGAAAGGATAAGGTACAAATAGGAAACATGTCTGTAAGTCCCTTAGAAGCTCCAGTTACATAGAAATTTCTTGAGCTCTTTGGGAATTAGAAGCATTTGATTACTAAATCAGTCCACTAAATGATTTGGTACCACCCTAATCTCAGTAGTCTGGATAAAATGAAAGGGGCAGAAAGATGCTGCTAAAGCTCCTTGTTGCTTTTCTACCTTCAGTACATCATGGACTGTTGCCTCTCTGCCATACTGTCCTGCCTTACAGTTAGTCGATGTGTACTGAAACCTCCACAAACTGTGAGCTAAATGAACCCTTCCCTTTTTAATTTTGTTTGCTAAGTATTTTGTCTCAGCAATGAGAAAAGTAACTAAGACCAAATTCTAATCATTTACCTTTATACCTGTAACATTGAGGTCAATAGCTGGCAGCTTAAAGTTTTTCATATAACACTTGTTGAATAAAATGCCCATATGAGCATATCTTACCCTTGCCTCTGATTTGGGTCTTATCATTGTGTATCCTGGTTAGTAGCTTGTTAACGTATTTGAGAGTGAAAAGTATGGGTTACCTGATGATAAATCATCCATTAAGTTACTTTGAGTAGTGCAGTGTCTCAGGTATGTATGATATATGATATATAGTAAATCACCTCAAAGCTTTGTGGCTTTTTTTTTTTTTTTTTTTGCAGCTTGGGTAAATATAGAAATAGCTGATCTTTCTTCCATCTCCTGTCTGTAGTTTGATTGAGGCTCAAGGGTTCACTTCCTAGATGGGTCACTCACATAACTAGCAAGTTGGTGTTGGGAAATCTGCTGAAACTATTAGGTAGAAGTCTTGATTATTCTCCACAAGAGCCTCTTCACATGGCTTCTTGCACTTCCTTATAACATGGTGGCTAGATTTTAAGATGTGGAAGCTGACAGACCTTTTTATTTCCTGACTTGGAAGATACATATTTCTCTCTGTGCCGTCTGTTGATCAAATCAGTCTCAGATCTAGCACAAGTTTAAAGGTAGGGAATGTGATTGCCTTCTTATCAGCAGAGCTACTTGTATATTTGGGGAGACCAAAGTTAATTGGTACCACTCTAAAAGATCAGACACCATGGTACTTTAACTTGCTTCCTTTGATTTCTTTATCTATAAAATGTGAAATGGGAATAACTGACAATAGTTATACATCATAGAATTGCTATGAAAAATGTAATAGATAGCATATGTAACAAGTTGAGAAGGCATTAAGGTTTATATTTAGATGTCCTCCCAGACTCTCAGGTACACAAAGATGGGGGTTGTGGAGGGGTCGTTAGATCATGGTGTCCTGATAATCATCACTGTGGTCCATTGATGATTCATATGATGTTGGCAGGTGGGACTGGTCAAAGGATGTGACTTACTCTATTTCCCTCTTTCTCTGCTCCTTCCTCTTTCTCTGTTCCCTGTTGCCATGACATTAGCTTCTTCTCCTCCACTTTGTGTTTCTGTTTTGCTGCCCTGCCTTAGAACCAACTGATTATGGAATGAAGTTTTTACAAAGTATGAGCCGAAATAAATTCTCCTCTTTTAATTTGCCAGTGCCAGATTGTGTGTGGCAGCAACAAGAAAGTAACCAGGACAGATTCTTTTCTGGTGTCTAATAAGCCATCAGTACATTCAGTTCCTTTTTAACAGTATAGTTTCAAGAATTGCTGCAAAAAGACTAAATCAGGGAAGAGCATTCCTTTTTGTTGGTAAAGCTCCTTTAGACAACTTTACTGGATATTATTCCTTTTGACAGTTTTAATTAGTGTATGCTCTTTGATTTACTCCTTAAAAGCTGATAAAAGTTTTTGTTTCTAGCGGTAGCCACCAGATGAAAACAATAACCTACTGTTCCATGGACTTGGTATGACTTCGTATTTCTGTAGGAATCCCTGTTCTTTTCATGTTCTTTTGTAAGTATGTTTGAGGGTTAGTTTTGTCTTTTCTTCTTGATGTCACTATCTAGTCTTTTCACACTGCACCTGGGAAACACTGTCCTCTAACCAGGTATAATGAATGGTACTGGGAAAAAGTCCTTAGGAGAGCTGCTCTTAGTTCTCTCTTCAGAAGTACTCACTAAACGCCGTGGATTTAGCTCAGTGGTTTTGGCACCTGCCCTGCAAATGCAAGGTCGAGTTTGATCCCCAGTTTAAAAAAAAAAAAAAAAAAGTCCCCATGTGCAGAGTCAGCTATGTAGGAAGATTTAAGTCAGTAGAAGTCATCAACCAAATAAATTCAAGAGGCAGCCAGTGAGACCAGGTAAATTCCATGTCATATCATCTCTACACTTCTTCTTTCCCCATCAGAGGCAAGGATCAGTGCCAGATAGTATTCTGTTAAAATCATGCAAATTCATTGATTTTTAGCAGTTTGAATGTTAGTCGGTTCAAACTTTCACTAAATTGTTTATGGTATCTTCAACTACCTTGATTTTGTACCAAAAAAAAAAAAAAATCCATCAAGTTCATGCCATGTTGGTCTCAAAGTACAGCTATGTTTTCTTCTTTTGATTCTGTATCCATACTTGTAATTTCTCCAAATGATTACAACCATGCGTTTTTTCTTCTACCGCTGACATTTCCTTCTTACAATTATTCATTTCTTTAGTTCTTTTAACAGCCACACTTATTAATGATTACTTACCATGCAGTAATAAACTCTGTGTCATTTAGTCCTTCCGGAATTTTCTAATCTTGATTAGAGTGTAACACATTGCCTGATTAACTGCTCATCATTGCTGTTTTCAGCTTCTGTGCACACTAGTTAGGGTTATTTCTTCCCTTTTTGGCTATACTACACCCAGAAGATTTTCATTTTCAACAGTCTTATTGGTTCCCAACTTCTCTCACTTTCTTTTTGCATTTCCTGATCGCATAGGTAGTATGTGGAATCCTTATAAATATCTACCAATTATTCTTGGTTCACTTTAGCTCACTTTAGTGTTTCTCAAATTTTATTGTGCCTCAGAAACTTAGAGGCATAATAAAAACTTTAAGCTCATTAAAACACAGATTTTACAGCCCCACTTCCTGAGCTTCTGATGCAGTTAGCCTGGGGTGTGTCTGGAGGACTGACTCTGTAACACTCACTCAAGGTGCTGCTGCTGCTCAGGCCCAGGCGGCAAGAAGCAAAGGTATTGACAGAGAGCCACAGCAGCTAGAAGGCCCGCGTTCATTCTAAATGGGTTTGCGTCATGGATCTTCCACTTACTTTCCAGCCATGTGACCTAGGGAAAGTTACTTAACCTCTGCCAACTGCATTTTCACATGTATAAAATGAGAAGAAGTTGGATTTTCCTGACTTGTAAGAACTGAAGGAGTTCCTGCATGTAAAGTACTCAGAACCATGGCAGTATATCAATGCTCAATAAATATTAGCTGTTGGCATTTTCCGTAGATGTGATGAGTTAATATTCAAGCTCAGTAAGCAAAATTAAGATGTTACCTCCTTTTGAAAATTAGATACTTTGTCTGGAACTTGCTTTTTGATATTGTTGAGATAAAAATGCTTTTTCTCCCATTTTGTCTTTTTAAGATTGGCCATGTGGACAGAAAGATCGTTTGGAAAAATCATGAGATTTGGAATGAGAAAAATGTCTTAGTTCCGGTCTCAACTCTGCTATTACTAGCTTTGTGACTCATAGCAATTTTCTTCATCTCTCTGATCCAAGTTTCCTGTAAATATCTTCTAAAGTGGGGATATAAATGGTGAGCTCTGTTATATAGATCAAATCAGCTAAACCATTTAAAAGTTTTCTTTTTTCACTTTAATGTTCTATAAAAGTATAATTATTATTGTTATTTTTATTGAGAATAAGTATCTAGAACAATATTTATTGTGTCTATTCATTGCCGTTATGAAGAGTAACAAATCTATGGATTAACAATTATGCAACCAGCCTTCTATTAGAATTATTTTGAGATAGTGATGACCAACTAGAAATTGCTAGAAACTTGCTTAGATATTTGGACATGAGATTTCATTTTAGTAAACTAGGTAGGTCTCTTTTTTATTAATGAAAATCATCATCTTTCATATGCTTTAACTGAAAGGAATTACATTTTAATGATCATCTCTCAAAATATTGGACAGAAAAAAACCCTAAATTATTTCTAATGACATTTGGACCACATTTAAGAAAGCTTTGTTCTCATGGTAGGAATTGTTCAATTTTTTTGAGACAGGGTTTCACTTTGTAGTTCAGAATGGCCCTGAGCTCAGCTTCAAACTCACAGCAGTCCTCCTGCCTCTGCCTCCTGAGTGCTGGGATTATAGGTGTGAGCCATCACGTCCGGCACTGTGGTATGTGATACTGACTGCTGGTGGGTGTGAGTCTCCATGCCCAGCATTGTTGTATGTGGTTACTGGGGACTGAACCCCGGGCATTTGCGCTTGCAAGACAGGTGCCAGAACCACTGAGCTAAATTCCTAGTGCTCAGTTTTGACAGTCAATTATAGACAAAAATAATGGCCTTATTCTCACTTGATACTACAAGATTTTTTTCAAAAGAGAAAAATTTCTATTTGATCATATTTTTCAAACATTACATTATGTATTATGTTTGGCCCTTTGCGATATGTCAAACGAAGTACATGTTTAGTACTTTAGATGGGTTTTCCTTTAGCAGACATTAGAACAGCATCCCAAATCACCATATATGTCATGAAGAAGACTGTCAGAGAGCTGAGTGTTCAAGGGAGGAAGAAGTGGCATCTGTCTGGGGATCAGTACCCTGTCATTTTTAGTCTATGTGCTGAACCACATTAAGCCAGTGTGTCCTAGTATCACAGGAGCCATGGAAAGGACTTGGCAAGCCCAATTTATGACCTTCACAAAGGATTATATATAAACCATCACGGCAGATGAGAATCTACCTGCCATTAAGAGGAGGAAATCTGTTCCTTGAAGAGATTCCACAGCTTTCCTAGCTCATTTCCATATTTAACAGCCATTGCTTGCCACTGAAAAACTTGCTTCACCTCACACATGCTCTTTCACTTGCTGAACACTTTGCTGGCCTAGCTGTTCGGGGCAGTCAGCCTGTAACGTGGGGCACCCCAAGATCACTGCTTCATTAGTTGATCTGCCAGTTCAACAAAGAGCTCTGGGCACCAGGATATAAAGCTGATGAAGCAGAAATGTTAGCTCATATGTGCCATGTCATCTAATTATCAAGTGGTAGAAACAGGATCCAAACTGAGGTCAAGAGGTTTGGGTACTGTGCTTCTAAGTATTATGTTGGGAAATATAATTTGGCCTAGCTGATGAAGGATGATAAGAGTTTAGTCCTGGTTCCTTTTCTTCCTTTTTGTATCAGTTTGGACAAAGTTACTTAAAACCTCTCTGTCTCCATTTCTTACACATAGAATGGATTTAATAACATATCTGCCTCTTGGGGTTGTGATAAAGTCAAATAAAAATGATGCATATTTTAGGATGAACTACATATAATTGGTAATATTTGACAGTTTTGATTAATAAATACAGCAGTTTTGTGTATTAAAGCTAATAAGTGGCTTAGCCAAAGGTCTAGAATTTACCAAAGATTCAAAAGAAATAGCCACTCTTATCAACAAAAGAAAAGAACTATTATTGTTATCACAGTTGTCATCATGGTCTGTAATATGTCAGTGCTGGAGGATATTCTTGCAAACCACCCATTATAAAAGAATGCTTTATGGAGCTCTGCATATGCTGCATTCCACAAGATGAATGAAAAAAGAGCACCTGGGTTGGGGAGCTGCAGAGGTCGGGGAGGCTCCAGAGCAGTGGCAGCATTTGGATTGGCCTTGCAGACTGAGTGGGAGATTTCTGGGCAGACAGCCCAGTGGAGAGATCGCATGCTGCACAAGGCGCATGTGACTGGAGCAGAGAAGTGGGAGGAGGTGGGAGACTTGTGACCCTGGACATTCTGTGTGGCTAAAAGGTGTAATAGGACAGTGGGAATGGAAGGGATTAGCTCATGAGAAACAGAGTTTTACTGAGGAAATGCCATCGATCAGTTTTTCCAGGTTAAAGCTTGCTCTGGAGGCTCTGGAGAGAATGACCAGCCTGGAGCAGAGAGGCCCGCAAGAAGCCTTTTGTAGCACAGCAGTGTTGGCTGAATATTGAGCCACAGCTATGTTCCAGGAGAGGAGTGGACAAAAAACGATCTTTCTCAGAGGCATGTGTTGCGGGTCCTGGCGGTGGGTGGGTTAAGGCGGGAGGATGAAGCGCCAGTTGACTCCTGGGTGTTTGACTTGAGTCCTGAGATACAGAAAATATGAGAAACAGAAGAAGGATGCAATGTGGGGGAGAGGCCTCACAAGAGGATGAGTGTGATTTTGGCAATGCTGTGTTCCTGAGAGGTGTGGGAAATTTCCATATTGTTTGACTTGCCGAGAGCCTGAATCCTCAGCTCTGTCTGCAGGAGCGGTGCTGTGTGCTTGTGAGCATTCTTGGGGTTCATGAGCTCCTCACCGAGGCATTCTGAGCAGCTGAATTGCATTTTGTTTCCTGATTTCACTCATGTCTGACCTCCCCAAGGGCACCACTCATATATCTGTGCTGAGGTGACAGTTATGGGGTAAAACTAAGGAGCCAAAGTTAATAAAACTAGTGCTTGTTATGTTTTAGGCACCAGCTGAGTGCTTTCTGTCAAAACCTTTTTTAATTTTTGCAATAGCTGTATGAGATAGGTAGTACTATTAACACCATTCTATAAACAAGGTCACTGATGCTCCAAAATGTTAGCTAATGTGTGCCATGCCATCTAATTATCAAGTGGTAGAAACAGGATCCAAACTGAGGTCAAGAGGTTTGGGTACTGTGCTTCTAAGTATTATGTTGGGAAATATAATTTGGCCTAGGCAAGAGATCACTGCCCAATGGAATACTTTATAGTTGACTTTTAATCTTCTCAAAAGCAATTTTACTGGGGACACTTTATGATTTCCATTTGGAATGCCCTTAAGTGCTTTATGTGTTGAAGGCTTGGTCCTCAGTGCAACAGTGTTCAAAAGGGAGCTTTGAGAGGCTGACCGGATCCCAAGGGTGCTGAGTTTACCCTTGATAGAGGCATAGTTTGATAGGATGATTTGGAAGTGATTAAAACTTAGGCATTAGAGTCTACTTGAAGGGAGTGAGTCATAGGGACATGACCTAGGGGACTGTGTCTTGCCGCCAGTTATTTCTCCTCTGGTTCTCCCTTTCCGTGCTTGCTGGCTGCCATGACATGAGCAGCTCCTCTCCACGAGGCCCATCTTCCATGACCTTGCTGCCTTGCCACAGGCCTGAAAGCAGTAGGACCAGCTGATAATGTGCAGAGCCTGGAAACCATGAGCCAGAGTAATCTTCCCTCCCTTAAATTGTTTAGCACAGGCATTTTCTCATAGCAATGGCAAACTGACTCCCAAAGTCATACTCTGGATAGTAATCTAAAGTTTGCAAATACAAGATGGTAGTGGGTTAAAATATTTTCTGACTAATCCACATTTTCCAGTGGGAACAATTCTGGTTTTTCTTTTAGGTAGTCTTATCAAGTTCAGTATGTTGTTTGGTTTTGATTTCTACTTTGAGACCCCTCCTTAAAAAGAGTCAGAGGTGAGTGATAACATTTGCTACACAAAATTGAATTTATTGCATATTTTAAATTAGCTGAAATGAGGATTTTTTTTCCACATTTTATTTATTTTGCTCAGTCACCTACATGAGGGGCTGTTATCTGGTACAGTATTTTCTTGCACTTCTTTCATTCAGTCTCCCTGGGAGTCTTTAGTGAGATGAATCTTATAGCACAGGTGGATTCTTAAAATGCTGTACTTGATCGCAGTGTAAGGGGAGGATCTGCTTTGGTGGCAGTCCAGTGGGATTAGTGGAAAAACTATGCTGAAATTCTCTATACACTTTCCCCCCTGTTTTTAGAGTTAACTGGGTTTTGTTTCTCCTTTTGCTTAATTTTATTCATGAAGAAGAACTACAGAATGTTGTCATTAAAAGCCCTCTAGAAGACAAAGCAGTTGATTATTCTTCTCATGCAAGTTGGTGTCACACTGGTGCAGTAAAAAGCATGGCACACAAATAGCTTCTTGGAAGAATTGTGCTCTCAAAAGCAGATATCTTCAAACGATCTTTGGCTCCCTAGACCAGAGAGGCAGCTGAGTACAGTGCTGAGGACTGTCATACAAGGCTGAACTGTAGGCAGAAGGATCTCGTGGGAAATTGTAAGTGGCCTTCAATGGTGCCATCACAGGATAACCTCACAGTGGCTCACTTTCTTTCTGAGTGGTGGCATCACTGTCGTCAGGAAAGCACAGCTCTCTTCCTGTGCTGGGTATCCACTGAAAATTTGAATGAATATAATCATTTTACACATTCATCCCACTTGGTTCTCAGACCTAGGGTGGCTTTCTACACCTAAGTGATACAAAAGATACGAGGCAGAATTTAGCTAGTACATGATATTAGTATAGTGAGTAGAAAAGTGGGAAAGTCTGCTTCAGATGTAGCCATTAAGGGCTGGATCATCCACAGGGAAAGAAAAACAATAATAAAACCCAGAAGAAAGTTTGCTTTTGCTGACTACCACATGTTGCTAGTTCTAAATAATGCTGATGGAAAAATTTCTCTTCCTCACTAGCATAGCCTCCTTCCTAGAGCTGTGTTTTGCCCTTGTTACCACTGTCCATTCCTATCACTTTCCAAAACATTCATATATATATATATATATATATGAATACCTATAAATATATAAATATATATATATTCATGTAATTTATCCCATTTTACAGCTAAAGGACCTGAAGCAGAGAGTAGTTGTGCTAAATCATACTGCTTTGTGAGTAAGTCATGTGCTTAGAGGCTCGTTCTGGGCAGGATTGTACTGTTTCACTTATCTTAACACTGGATATCTAGTACATGTATAAATATATCTTCCTGAAGACACCCCTGGTCTACTTATGTGGCACAAAATGACTTCTTATATGTATTCTATAGTATTCTGCACATATTTCTATTCCAGGACTCACTGGACTGCACATCAGTAAACTAAGAACCTTGTTTGGCTTGTAATGACAAATGAATGACTGAATGCATCTTTTGACTAAAAATAAATTGAAGAAAAATATATATTATACTACATATTATATTATATATCATATCATATCATATATTACTATATCATAATTATATATATGTATAATATATATACACTGGAGGAATTGGGTATTATTGGTGGAATACTCTGGATATTTGCTCAGAAATCAAGGACAGTCAGTATTTTTGAATCTATTATTAGATATCAACAAAATATAGAATCAAGCACTCCCCCTGCTTCATTTCCCAGTCTGTAAAATGGTAAGAAAGAAGGATAGAGAAATTTGTAATAGTAGCACCATTTGTTCAGACAGTTGAGTGAATTTATTTTTTCTAATTTTTATTGTTAACAATAAATATTTGTAGAAGAAAACTTTTTCATTTAAGTATAACATAAGAAAGACGTACACAAATTACAAGCACATAGCTTCATAAATCGTTATGAGATGAATACATGCATATGACCTTACTTGTATCAAGAAATAAAATATTCCCAGCCCCTTGGTAACCTTGCTCCTAGCCAAATGGGAAGTTTTCTTGACTTTTAACATCTTAGAATTAACTTTCTAATAACTGAAAAAAAAAAGCACATGTAATTTTATGTAAGTCTTCTTTTACTCAACATTGTACTTGAATAAGAAGCTTGAGAACATATTGACTACATGTCTTAAAACCCTGAAAAACTTGAGCTTCACATGTTTCCAAGGGAAGTCATCCTACCTTTCCTGTTGAGCTCTGTCTCAGACCCAGAGTTTTCTTCTTTCCTCCTAACTCTGCATTGTAGACATCTTCTGAAAGTCCCCTCTAGGTTCTGGGGTCTCTCATTTTATGCATGTATTCTGCCTGATTCCAGGACAGTGTCTGTAAAGTGATACTTCAATCTCTACCTTCAACCTTGTCCTCTCACTCCAATTAGGAAGATTCCCAACTGGCTCTTCCATTTTCCCCCTCAGACGAACTCTTGCCAAGCTGAGCTCATACTTTTCCTTCCATCCACACTGGGCTCTGCGTGCTAAGCCCCTGTCCTTTGTTAATCACACCAGTATTTCCCCAATTAGACAGGCTGAAAACTGTCACTGAGGTTTCATGTCTTTCCTCACCTAGAGTAATCGATCACTGTGACTTACGAAGATTATTCTTTGAAAAGACTCTGACACCTGTGCTCTTTTCTTTTCTTACTACCATGCAGATCTGTGGTTTCTATGAGCAATGCCATTACAGAACTTGTAGGAAAATGTGGTGTCTTTCTTTCATCACGTTTTCCCTCCTTAATGGATCCGCATCTTCTCTCTCCTAAAGACTTTTATAGTTGTATCTATTTTCAGAACCAAGATAACGGATCAACACGAATTCCAAGAATGAATAAGACTTCCTGTGGCTCACGCTGCCAGATCTGTTCATGTCCTACAGGCTCTTTATAACTTCTCACTTGAGAGATTCTCCCAAAGGGGTGGGAGATTCTAAAATCAGAATTTTACAAAATCAAAATACTGTAAGCACATTGAATAACCATCATTCTCAGGAAGGGAAAGAGCTGGTTCACAGCTCTTCTGGTACTCAGATAAGTTGCCTACTTATTTTTCTCATTAAAAGGAGCCTGAGGGCAATGTTTTCGAGTCTCCTTAAACACTGCACTAACTCAGAACTTTGCATAGAGTAAGAATTCAAAACAGTTGAATAGTAGGTGGTGAAAAGACTATATAATCAATTCAATAATATATGTCATTTATAAAAAGTTCATAATTTAAGGCTTTATAGCATTCCAACAGTAAAGCTCTGAGGTAGATAGAACATGTTACTTATGCTGTTTTGTCCTGAGAAGTAAGTAATTTTACCTCTGGTTTTGGTCTCCACCTCAGGCCCTGGATTTTCTTCTTTCCCCAAGCTCTGTACTGTGGAAGTCTCTGAAAGTCCTCTCTGACCTCTAGGCTCTCTCTTTCTATACAAATATTCTTTCTGCCTGATTCCAGGACAGTACAGAGATCCTGTGGATTCCCTAAAGTAGTACAGCTATTTGTCTACATGATGAGGCTTAGAAATCTACCTGTTTTCTGTAAATCAATATCTGAATACTGAGCAATGCCTTTTTGTGGAGGTCTATACGTCCAGCTTTGAAAAAAAAATGGTATTTACAATTAAAATCTTCAAATGTAACCTGGGTATAGTGATGCATGCCTGTAATCCCAACACTTGGGAGGCTGAGGCAGGAGGATTGTTATGAGTTTGAGTTTGAGGACAACCTGGGCTACACAGTGAGCTCAAGATCAGCCTGGACTACATGGTAAGACCCTGTCTTAAAAAAATAAAAAAGAACAAAATCTTCCAAGGTGAATTTTCTCCCTTAGAATGATTCATTTGTCAGTTATTTCTTCAAATTCATGACAGGAAAACAGCTTACTAAATTTAAATATTTTAGTTGTTACTATTTTACAGCATTACCTCTTTCCTGGACAATGTAGATCTGGAAGGGAGGCGAGAGGTTCTCTAGCATGGCTTCTGCTCCATGACTCCCTTGCCCAGAGAGAGCTGGGAAGTGCTTTCCAGGGGAAAGTGAGCTATTTGTCCAAAGGACTTCAGGACAGGGCTGCAATGAAATGAAATGAACTGAACTCTCCTAGGCAATTCTGTACTTCCTAGTTTGGAACCTTCTCCACACCTGTCTTTTGTTTCATCTTTATGACTAGTCCAGCACTGACAGTTTTCTCATTGATAGTATCAATTTGGAGTTTCCGCAATTCCTGTTTGCTTTGGATCTGTCCTTGCCTTCCAGGCAGTCTGACTAAGTCTTTTTTTCTTTCTTTCTTTTTCACTATTCTAGACAGTCTTCAAAATTCCTGGTCCATGGATGTCACTTTCTGTACCTCGGATGGGCCAGCTTTATTTCTGCTCTAACCCTATGCATTTACTATTTCCTTTACCCAAAATAGTCTATACTCAAAATTTTGCAGGTCTGGAACTCTGGATCCTCAAGTCTCATATTACCTAATAACTCTGGACTTCCTGATTGTCACTTGTGATATTTAATAGTCTCCAATTCTCTCCTACCAGTAACTTTCAATGATAGTGTATTTAATTTTATAGCAGGCATCACTATCTATAATTATATTGTATATTTACTTGTTTTCTTTTTTCTGGTAATTTTCCCCTTGCTCTCCGTACCTTGACTAGAATGTGAGATTAATTAATGAGTTCAGGACTTTATCTTATTCACCACAATAGCACTAACACACCAGAAAGGAACATTACATATTTGTCAGATGAGTGAAGTGTCCATGAGCATAAAATAGTATCATTTCAAGGCACTGTGCATGTTGGAAGGTAAACTTATATCATCTAATATATTGGTTCAATCTTTCCTCTTTAATGTGGGAGTCTGGTATTATTGGCAGTCACATTGACATACCAGTAATGACATAGTAGAAACACTTGTCATGGTTTAGATGTAAAATAGCCCCCCAAGTCTCCTGTGTACAGAGGGGGCTTTTGCAAGGTGATTGGATCATAGGACTATAGGGGATTTTAGAAGTGGATTAATCCACGGGTGATTTCACAGCTGAGGGTGCTGTGGGGAGGGGGTCACTTCGGGCATAACTTGGAAGGGTGTATGCTTTTCTCTGGCTCTCCCCTTTCTCCTCAGCTTCCTAGTCACCACACAATGAGCAGCTTTTCTCTGTCTCAGCCTTTCACTCTGTCATTTGTGCTTTGGAGCCAGCCAGCCAAACGTGTGTGGTCTGAACCCTGGGAGACCATGAGCCACCAGAGTCCATCCTCCTTTGGGTGTCTAGTGTTTTGTCCCAGGGATGAAAAACTGACTAGTACAACATGATTGTTCCTCTTCAGAATATGCTTCTCTGAGCTGGGCTTTGGCTATTGACTTGCTAGCTTCTGTCATACTGGCTGGCACAGTGACACCTTTACATTTTTCCAAGGCTTTATGTGCCTAGCACTTCTCTATCCTTTTCTCTGGGAGATGAAGGTGGTTTTGAAGCAATCTTCAGAAAATCCTCATCTCATGGATATTAGAACCAGTTTTCATGTTAAGGGAGCAGACGGAGTTTATACAACTCAACCCAGAGCTAGTCTAAATAAGTGCCAGAACTGAGATTTGAAGTTCAGTCTATCAGACACCAAACTGGATTCGTTTTAATGGAACACTATTCAGCGGTCGAGAGATGAGAATTTTACTATTTGTAATCTACTATTGATTAGCTTAAATTGTTGGAAAGCAATTTCAGATACTGAACCAAAACCTGCTGCTTGTATTTCAACATAAAATTGCCCTGTGGGAGTTGTGCAGAACGCCCACCCTTTTCCCCCAGTGATCACTGGTAAATACTTGAATACATCTCTCAAATACAGTAGTAAAAGGGGTATATTCATGAAGAGGTGGAATGTGCAGAAGAATCTCAATACCTCAATTGGTCAAAATACGAGAAACAGGCATTACAGGTAATCAAATGTGATAATAACAGAATGACTTAGTGAATGGTATTTACAATTATGTATCCAGTATGGAACTTGTCATTTTCTGTGCATTATCTGAAGTACTGCTCATGATAGTTGTGCAGTAGGTGGACTATGTTCTCATTTAATAGATATAAAACAGAGAGATGTGAAGTAATCAGAGTTCACAGAGGTGGTAAGTGACAGAGATTGAAACCAGATTTATGTTACTTCAGAAGTTTTCTAAACTCATTTAGGCTTGTATCTTGGCTACATAAATTGTGGTAAATATAATGTAATCTGTATACTGTACATTTAACAGAGCACAAGTCTCCAAAAGTCTTTAGTGTTTATCAGCCCTTACATTAAACATGCTGTGAAGAATTAGTCTGTTTTTGTCTTCTATTAACATTTTAAGGTTTCACAGCTTTTGGGTCTTTTTAAATGATAGTAAAACCAAAACAGTGCTGTCCCAAATTCTGATCTCTTCTTTCTCTCTCTCCACCTCAGCCCCGACACCCTCAGCCCAAATGACCTGTCGTGAGGGACAGCATGGCCTTCTCATTTATTCTTTTTTCTCTTACTTCTTTTTCACAGCTCTTGAGGTGGGAGGTGAGGAATGATTAGGGTCAAGTGACTCTTACCTGAGGTCAGCAAAATTCTCAGACGTTGCTGCTTCTCCAGGTAATGCCAGTTGGCTACTGATACGTTCATTAGACTGGCATTTAAGGAATTGATTGAGCAAAGATGACATTTATGGAACTGAGTAAGCTGAATGAGTAAACTGGAGCAGGCTAGGTGTAATCAAATGGGCATAATAGAAACTTCTACATGGAGACCAGGATAGGATACAGTTACATTTTGCTTTATGGAACTAGTGGGTTCCAGCTGTTAATTCTAAAATGAATCCAAATTTCCTTGTCTTTACTGTAATAAGATCAAAGATGTACCCATACAAGGAAATGAGAAAATTCTCAATAGACACAAATAAAAATTTTGGTTAGGATGTAGTTGAAATGGTGGCCACCTACATAGACCTGGTGAGATTTATTGTTACATGTTTTTGCTGATTTTTTGACTCTTTGGTCTTTTCTTAGCTATCAGACACCCTTCTGGCCCCTCTAGGATATAAGTGAATTATGTTGACTGAAGAATTGACTGCAAAACTCCTAAAACATTAGGAGTTTCCCACATAGCTGTAGATTTCACATTTGCATTCAGGTTTTACACATTTCCTCCACTAACATTTTTCACCTTTGGAGAATTTACAAAAATAAGACAAAGAGCATCCATGAAGGATAACTGACTTGTATCTCTTTGCTTTTATGTGAACAAAACATCCTCAGAAGTCATCTGTAGATATAGTATCTTATATTTCATCAGACTGCTAGTTCTGTAAGTTTGGCATTGCTTGTGTTTATATCTGTATAATACCTACTGGTCTTTTCCTTATTAAATAAGTCTCTTTGAAACTAGTTATTAGGAAACCTAGTTGAGCAAATGGCTATTGACTCCATTTGATGAGTAACTTGATCTTGCACACAGTGGGAAGTTGCTGACACTGAGGAGGGGAATCGTACACAGAAGGCAGCAGGAGATGGAAGAGGAGGCACAAGCGGGGACAGAAGAGCCGCTGGCAAGGTCCCATTACTTTAGAACCTGAAATTACTTTGGAATTTTTTGCTGGTTTCTGTGTGGGAAATCTATAAAGATTGGGTCAAAGAAAAGATTGGGTCAATAGAAGCCCATCCTGAATTCTCATTTATAGTATCATCACTTTCTCTAACTTTGGTACTTCGGGAAGAAGGAGTCATGTTGATATAAGACACTATTACATCACTTCTGGAGAAGAAGAAAGAGATTTTCTCAGATGCTTCCTTTCTCATTTATTGTCACTACCACTTTTTTTTTCACCTGACCACTCTCATTCTCAGCCCACGTAGGGAAGCAGAAGATAATTTAAAATTAAATAGTGTGGCTCAGAGCTTAAAGCACTTTAAAAAACAGAGGAAAGAAAACCATTATGTTTGACGGTGCCTGTGTTCACCAAGGGGCCTAGCAAACCATTGGCTATGGGGCTTTTGGTAGTTTGCATGAACACTGAGAATAACAGAGCATTCCTGTTCATGCATGGTCATGTCTGAGCCCATAAAAACCTAGAGGAGAGAGTTCAAAAAGAATGGAAAGGGGTATGGAATCGATTGATGTGTCAGGAAAGCCAAGCTGAACCCTTGATTTAACAATTACTGTCTTCGAGTGTGATGCTTCTCAGCACTTTTTTGTATCTCTAAAATTTCTTCATAGAATGTTTATAAGAAATAAATCAAATTGTACATTAGTGTACACACACACAGATATATATATACATATACATATAAATAAAAAACATGCATATATGTATGAAAACACACATATGTGACACCTATGCTTCTTAGCAAGCTTGGGAATGGGAAGATTAAAGGTATATTATAAATAATAACAAGTGTAATTAGTCTTATTATAATGTATAAATATGGGTAAATAGCTTACATTAAATTTGTTTTTAAAAGTTTATTAATATATGAAACATTAAAAACAACAGCAAGTCCTTATGAATGAAAACCCATGTCAACAGTGGTTGAAAATATATTTTGCCTCATTGCTTTACCTTAATATACAGTATAAACAATATCAAGGTATATCTGTCCACCTTATCACTCTTCTTAACAGACTTTTTCTGTTTTTTCCTACTTTTCTGATTTTTTTCCTTTCCATCTTTCCTTTCCTCCAATCCCCTCAATAGTTCCCCTTCTCCCTTGAACATTTTCTTCCTGTTTCACAACACCAACTATACATTATGATTTTTACTTACACTTTCATTTTCTCAAACCAGAGAGATTATTCTGTATTGACACAAATGTGTCCTACTTATTTTATTTAAGAGTATGGCCTCTATGTGCATCTGTTTGGCTATACATGTCTCAAGTTTATCGTACTTTATTGCTGAGTAGGACTCTATTTTATTTAAAAAAAAGAAAACACCTCACATCTTCTGTATCCAGTCACCTGTGGGAGGGCATTTGGGTGTTTCCATGGTTTAGCTATTATACAGTGTGCTGCTGTACACATGAGTATGCATATATTGCTGTAGTATGATGCTTTTTTTTTTTTGGAGACAGAGTTAACTTTGTAATTCAGGCTGGCCCTGAACTCCCTATGTAGCCCAGGGTGGCCTCAAACTTTGGCAAGCCTCTTGCTTCTGCCCCTCGAGTGTTGGGATTACAGGTATGAGCCACCATGCCTGGCTATGGTGCTGAATTCTTTTCAGAAGATACTAAGCAATGGATTAGTAGGGTCATGTGGGACCTCTAGTCCTAGTTTTTAGAGGAATCTCTGCTCGATTTCCACAGTGGTTGCACCAGTCTACACTCCCACCAACAGCGAAGGGTTCCATTCTCCCCCAGTCCCACCGGCATTTGTCATTAGTTGATTTCTTCCTAGCTGCCATTCATTCTGGAGTAAGATGGAATTTTGGTGTTGTTCTCATCCACATCTCTAATAACCAGTGATGCTGAACATTTTTTATATGTTTATTTGCTGATTCTACTTCTTAATCTGAGAAATACATGTACATTAAACTTGGTTCCACCTGTTCATATGTGATAATGTACAAATCACTCAAAAAGTCCCTTCCATTTTTTTTTAATTATCTTTATTGGTACATTAGTCCCTTCCATTTATTATCTTCCACTTATTTTCAAGGTTCTTTGTCTGTTAGATATCAAAACACCATGGTATGCGAGTCTCATGTATCAGAATTCAAATTTGTACTCTGCTACTTGTGAGCCATGGAACCTGGGGCAAGTACCAGGTTGACATCTGGATAATGGTATTGCTTCTTATTTTGCAGGGTGGCTGTGAAATTTAATGAGGTGAAAAGTTGGTAAGTGTGTCATTAGTCACGGATGGCTAATCCTTTTGTTCAAGGCCAGGTAGTAAATATTTCAGGCTTTACAGGTCTCACTATTCAGATTGGCTACTGTAGTGAGAAAGCAGACAGATGATACATAAACAAGCAAGGCTGTGGTCCTTATGGAGTGGTTTTACTAACAATAAAGTTTTACTAAGTTTATTTAAAAAGACAACTGGGCAAGTTTGGACTTATGATCTGTGGTTTGGAAATCTCAAAACTAATCATAAGAGTTTCACCTTCATTTCTCCAATTTGTCTTCCCTGAGATTAAGGCTATTCATGTGGATACCAGAGAAGCCAGTTTATTTAATGAACACTTGTGGTGCACCAAAGACTTTATCAAGTGCACGGAACAGAAAAATGAATGTGATTATTTTTACGTTTAAGGGGCTGAAAGAGTAACAGAAAACAACTAACTTATCTAATCTGTTCTCCTTAGCTGCAAAATTACTTAATGATATTTACTTAGTAATTTCTTGAGTATTTTTGAGGATAAAATAAAGTACCATAGTTAAGGGCAGATGCAGTCCTAGCCTCAATGTAGAAGGGGTCACTCAATCTTTCCTTTGTGCTCTGAAGATCTAGAAAACTGGACAAAATGTATGAAAAAACAGTTTTCAGACAATGAACAACAGAAAGCATAGGATTGTGATGCTTAGGATAAGGAAAAACCATATTTAATGCTGGCTTCCTGCTTAGGCCTACTATCCATGTAGAAAAGTCAACTCCAAATGGATGGAAGACTTGCACATAAGACGGGAAATGGTAAAACTACCCAAAGAAATGGAGGAAACAGCTTATGAACATTGGTCTGGACAATGATTTTTTTTATGGATATAAAAGCAAAACCCCAGGAAACAAAACTAAAGATAGATATGCAGGATTGCTTCAAACTTTAGAGTGCTTGCACAACAAAAAGAACAATGAACAGAGTGGAAAGGCAACCTGCAGAGCAGGGGAATGTATTTGCAAACTATCCATCTGAACATATATGCCCTATCAGTTTTCTCGGCATATATTCTACTAGTGTCATAGTTCAGGTCTCACAAGGCCCCCTGTCCATTTTGAGCTGGCCTTTGGTGGGAGGCTGGGGTTGGTCTTGCTCTTGTGTACACGGTTATATAAATTTTGGAGTACCGTTTACTGAGCAGCTTGTTCTCCAATGTGTGTTTTTAGAGAGCAACTGGCTTCTAAGTAACCAATGCCTCACAAAACTACAAAGATTATTAGAAAATATTTTTCCAACAGATAATAAAACACAGAGTATTACAGATTATATGGTGCACAAAAACATTATTTAGAAGGAAATCTAGAATAAAAATATTTTTGAAAGAACTGTTTAAAATCAGCTATCTGTGATTGCATTTTAAGACGATAGCAAAAGGGGAATAAATTATATCCAAAGGAAGTTGAAGAAATGGAATAAAGACTGAAAATAAATGAAATAGTAAGTAGAAAAATCAATAAGGAAAATTTATTATCTGAGAAGATTGATAGGAATTAAGAACTGGAGTTAGTCAAGGGAAATTCTTTCAGATACTTACAATGTAAAGAGATATATTTAAATTTTGTCAGTTTTTTTCTGTGTAAATAGAAAGTTATGTATAATCTAGCACTTTTTAGATCCATAACACGTTAACTTCATTTTATACAATGTACACCTTTCAGGATTGAGGCTTCATACTTTCATGAAACCCCAGTTAAATAGAGTTGCCCTAGATGTACTAATACATGTTTAAAAATCGAAAACACAAACTACCAACATAATACATGTAGGGGGAGCCTTCACTAGCTGTTGAACACATAAAAAGTTTTATGAGTAACTTTTGTGTCACAAACTTCAACAACTTCTTCTGAATACCAGCTAACTATTAAAGAAATAGAATTTGTAACTTAAAACCTTCCCATAATGAAATTTTAGGCCCACATTGTTTAACTGAAAATTTTTAATTGTATAGTTCTTACTCTCTCTCTCTCTCTCTTTTAATTTGTCTAGATTGTGAAATTGTGCTTCATCTTGTGATTCTCCCACCTTAGTCTTCCAGAGGGCTAGAATTATAGGTATGCACCATCGCACCCCACTTGTTCTACTTTTAAAGAAGAAATTGTGACCATTTTACATAAACATTTTCAGAAAAATGAAAAGAAATGTTTTTAAGCTTTATGAAGTTAACACAAATAGCCCAGCTCAGTATCACTCAGAGTTGCCGAAATGGCCCAGAAATTTTGACTAATATTAGAAGTCAAAAATCTATAACTGAATACCACATCATGACCATGTGGAATTTATCTTACAAGGGGATGCAAGAATATCTCACATTTGAAAGTCAAGTCATATACCACATAAAAGACTAAGAAGATAATTGGTATGATAATCTCATATACACACATATGTACCTGGAAAACATAAAATTTAACACCCATTTGTAAGAAAAACTCAGTAAAACAGTTATAGTGGGCAGTTGTCCCTTTGGATGAAAACAGTAGTTAAAATATTTAATATTGAAGAATAGATTGTTTAATTTGTGATCAGAGCAGCTCTAAGGAACTTGCTCACTGTGCTGAATGTTGGGGCTTGCACAATACATAAAACAAACAGAGGGAAAGCATGGAAATGTAAATGTATATGTGGGAGTTTGATGGCATCTACCCAAAGTCATGCTGGGGACAGCACTTAAGTTTAGCAGGGACATGGAAGTCAGTGGGTGCATATAAACACCAATTCCATTTCTATGTGTATTCTATTTCTATTGCCAGGACAAAGTATCTGGCATCCATAGTTTAAAAACACAGATTTTTTGTTCATTGTTTGAGAGGTTTCAGGCCATGGTTGACTTTTCCAAGGCAGGAACATCCTAGTGAAGTGGGATAGTGGGAGAAAGGCTAATGAAGTAATGATCCAGTCACCATCCAAAAGCCCACTTCTGAGCATATGTCTTTTGAGGACATTCTTGGCCTAAACTATAACAAAGCATGTGGGGAAAATCAGACTTAAAAAAAAAAAAAAGCAATTTATAACAACACCTAAACATTAGATAATCAAAAATAAATTTTAATATGTATGAGAATTTCTCACTGAAAGTAAAATGTTTTTGCTGAGCAAAACTATAGAAAATCTATACAAGTGAAGAAATATACCAGATTCAGAATAAATTTTTAAAATATCAGTTCTCCATAACTATATCTATGTTTTCCTTGCAACATCACTATCCAAAATAGCATTCTGTTTTGTTCTGTTTTTATTTCTAAAACTAAGAGGGGTGGAGGTGTAGCTCAGTGGTTGGATGTGAAAACCTGTGTGCTCAAGGCTGTCGATTCAATCCCCAACCTCACAGATGGCCACACAAAGTTACTTAGAAATGAAAAAGACCTAAAATGCTCAAAATAATCGTGAATAGGAGAAACACAATTCTCAAGCCAGTAATCAAAACAGTGTGATACAACCTAATGATAGGTCTATTAAATTCAATGGGAAGAATATGTTCAGAAATAGAACAATACTTATATAGTTAATACGATTTTGGAGAAAGTGGTCATTTCTTTTCAGGAAGTGCTGCAGAGTCACTGACACTCATAGTCAGATAAAAACTAAGCCAAAACAAAATGACTCTCTGCCTTTGCTTTGCAGCTTGCTCAAAAATTGTCTCATGATGGGTCATAAAACTACAAATACAAATTTTCTAGAAAGACCATATAAGAAAATAGCTTTATAACTCCAAGGCAGGTAACAGATTTTTAGAAAATATAGATCATGAGAGGCCGAGGATTTAGCTCAGTGGTTCTGGCGCCTGTCTTGCAAGCGCAAGGACCCAGGTTCAATCCGCAGGTAACCATATACAATACTGGGCATGGAGACTCACACCCAGCAGCAATTAGTACCACACACCACAGTGCCGGGCGTGGTGGCTCATGCCTGTAATCCCAGTACTCGGGAGTCAGAGGCAGGAGGATTGTTGTGATGTGAGTCTGAGAGTGAGCTCAGGGCCAGCCTGAACTCCAAAGCGAGACCCTGTCTCAAAAAAAAAGAAAGAAAATATAGCTCATGAGAGGAAAAATTATGCATTTTTTGAAAATTAGAAACTTCAGTTTGTTGGAAATATTCATTAACAAAATGAATAGCCCAGTATGATCAAATATTCACAATATATATTTGTGACAAAGCATAATACTTAAATTATAAAATGATGTCTCAATATCAAATGAGACAGTTCACAGGGGGAAATTGATAGCTGGGCGTGGTGGCACATGCCTGTAATCATAGCACTCCAGAGTCTGAGGTGGGAGGATGGGTGAAAGTTCGAAATCAGCCTGGGTGATGTGGTGAGAACTCGCCTCAAAAAACAAAACAAAACAAAAATAACAAAACTGAAGGAAAATATAAAAGTGATCATTTAAGCAAGGGAAATAATGCACAAAATTACTACTCTTTAGGGAAATGTAAAGTAATATGAAAATGAGCTATTGTTATACATCTAGAATAGTTTAAATTGAAAATACCTGCCAGGGCCGGGGATATAGCTCAGTGGTTCTGGCGCTTGTCTTGCAAGCGCAAGGGCCCGGGGGTTCAATCCCCGGTAACCACATAACAATACTGGGTGTGGAGACTAACGCCCAGCAGCAACCAGTACCACATACCACAATGCCGGGCGTGGTGGCTCACGCCTGTAATCCCAGCACTTGGGAGGCAGAGGCAGGAGGATTGCTGTGATGTGAGTTTGAGGCTGAGCTCAGGGCCAGCCTGAACTACAAAGCGAGACCCCGTCTCAAAAAACCTTAAAAAAAAAATACCTGCCACTATTAAATATTGGGTCAGAACGTGGAATAGATAGAACTTCAATATGATGCTGGTAGGATATGAAATGGTACAATCAATTTGGCCAGTGGCAATTTCTTCTGGGTTAAAACATACAGCTGCTTTTCAGGCACTAATTCCACTCCCACATATTTACTCAAAGTAAATGGAAACATATATCCACCCAAAAATGTCCATAGCAACCCTGTTAATAATAATCGGAGCTGAAACAAGGTAAGTGACCACCAGGGGAATCAACTGTGTGATATTCATAAAGCGGGTGATTAATTACCTTGCTCAAGGCTGGATTGGGGTATTTACAAGGTAGAATCACTATCAGTTTGGACCGATTCAAAGGCTAATATGAGATAAAATAGATGGCCTTTAGATGATTACTATAGATGGCCTTTAGATGATTACTATAATTGTCTATGAAAAAAATTAACACAGTTGTCTTGAAAAATATCCCAAAACAAGCATCTGGAAGGAGGAAGAGGCTCAAGTGTACCGGCTGACCTGCTCTAAGACTTACTTCATAAAATTTAGCTTTTCAATGTGAAACAGAGATTTGTTTGTTGATTTAGATTTGCATGTGTCTGGAGGACATTTGGCCCCATTTCCATCTCTCTGCATCTCTTTGTTGGGTGGGACTTTCATTGTCTTTAAGGACAATGAAAAGATATGGTGAGAATGACTGCAGAGAAGGATCCTGATCGCCTACCATGCATGGTGTGACCTTCCCTGTTCTCTTCTCTCAGGACATGTAGTTCGGGTGTCAGTGGGCCACACATGGCATGGGTGCCCACTGCTCTTCTGTCCGTTGTATTTCTGCTAAAGGAGCATAGGCCTAAGTACACAGCTGAGTGTTTCAGAGCAGTGGTGATAGCAGGAGAGAACCATCACATAGCACTACATATCGAGTCTCTGAGCAAGTAGTCATCACATTCCCCTATTCATTTCTATAATATAGTTATCTTTCTGATTTGACTGGTTGGTTAATTCTTTTAGGATGAGGATTGCCCTACATTTTACTTATCTTTCCTCTCTGAAGTTATCATGAGGTGAAGTATTTGTTCCATGAACAGATGCTGAGAGAAGTAACACATTTGCTTCTCCAGAGATTTTATTATCACTCTTCTTCCTCTGAGATATAAAGTTCTGCTACTGAAAGGAACAGCACAAATAGAAAATAATAACACAATGGATTTTAAAGAACCAGAGTTTGATCAGCTCTCTGGATTATTCACCTCTTGAGAAAAAAGGAAAATAATACAAGCCCAAGACACAAACCCAACACAAAAATAGGAAAGACCCATGACTTAATCTGACACTTAAAGAACAGATTAGAAGGCGAAGAGGGAAAAAGGCAAAGGAAGTCAGATATTCAAGCTTTCTGAACTCCGAAAGAAAAAAATCAAAAGAGACAGATCAAAGAATCTGAACGTAAGGGAAACAAAGAGGAAGTAAAAGAACTAAGAGGGGATGTCCACAAAATACAGAAGCACTTTTATTTAGTCATAGAAATAAAGGAAGGTCATAAAGAAATGCAAGAAGGGTACGTGAACCCCTCCCAGTGTTGCTCATTCAGTTTGATCAGCTCTCTGAATTACTCACCTCTTGATATTGAGCCCTCCACGTGATACCCCCTGCGGTTGTGTAGGGTGCCATGAGTGCCCACGAAGGAGCTGTGCAATGAAAACTCAGCCACCTTGCTTTTTTCTAGTTACTGTCATGTCTTTTCAAACTCTTTAACCTTGCTCAGGGACTGGTTTTTTGTCACTCACTGTTCTTGTGCTTCACTAAAAATGTGTAAATTCTGATAACAATTATGTCCGACTATGAAGATTAGTCAGAGGTGGATTATTTGCAGTAAACATGTTGAATATATGGAAGGAAAGTGAAGTGATTATTACTTTAAAATACAGAGTGTATGGGTGTGTTCCCTGAATATTATTTGGCATTAGAAGTGAAGTTCTCAAAGTCAATATAGCCTAAGAAGCACATCTCTTATGATTCAACTGTCACTTTCTACAAAATGAGATAAGGTCTAACAGTTAAGCTGATGGGCTTGGCAGTGTCCCAGGGTGTAGGGAGCAGGGGAAAGGAATGTGACTAGAGTCATATTAAGTCCTAGTTTCCTGTGAGTCCAACAGCACATTGCAAAAATAATTAATAATTAGGCAGAAATGATACTCAGTGAAGAAGCTGAGCTTGGGTTTGATCCATGCTGCTCTGGGCAGCAAAGATGGCAGACCTGAGCTTGCTACATCTTTTATTCAGTACCTACAGAGCCAGCAATGTCACAGGTCACTCAGAGGGCTGGTATCTCAGCACTAACAAATATAACAGGTCATTCTGAGTAAAAATAGTGAATCAAGTCCTCAGGTCCCCATATGTCATAGCTGGTCTTCAGGCAGGTGAGCTCAGCCTAGTCATAGTCCCAGTTCTCCAATTAATTTTCCCAAATAGGATTGCTTTTGACACTGGAGTATTAGTGATTTGGTGTGTCTGGGTGGGAGGGGTCATTTTGGTGCCATATATGGTTCCTGGCCCCTTCCTTTCTGCCACTGTTGCTTGGCTCTGCTTCCTGGCTTCTATGAACTAGGTATATCTCCACCATATCCTTCTGCCATAATGTTTCTATACTAAAGCCAGCCAACCATGGATTGGATTCCCTGTAACTGTGAGTCAAATTAAAGCTCTGCTTCTTCGAGCTGTGGAAGTCATATATCATGTCCCAGGGATGGGAAACCTGAATCATACAGGAGAAAGCATTGATTCTTAAACACAAATACTGAAGGTAATTGATCACTGACAAATGAAGGATGATATATTGACAAAAAATGTTGTCAAATGATACTGTCATGCATTCTATAAGAAACATATAAATATTGTAACAAAACAAAAAGCAATGAGTCCTGGACAAATCACTGAAGGTCTGTCTCTTCAGTAAACAAAACTTTGTGTGAAGAAATACAGAACCAACAAAAAATGGTTTTATACTATAGGAGTTTAAATGATTTTTTTTTCTAATTTGCTTTTGTAGCCAGTTACCACAAACATAATGGCTTTGAAGGTCAAAAACTTATTATCTGCCAATTCTACGGGTCAGAAGTCCAACGTGGGTCTTATTGCACTAAACCCAGGGTGCCAGCAGTCCCTATTCCTGTCTGAAAGCTCTAGAGGAAAACCCTTTCCTTTGCTTCTACTACTTTCTGGAGGCTGCCCACGTCCTTATATGCCCTCTGCTCTGCCATTTTCAAAGCCAGCAATGATGGATTGAGTCCTTCTCCCATCTCATCATTCTGGTACCCTTCGCTGACTCCACCTTCTTCAAAGACCTTCTTTATTGTTGTGGGTTCCACTGGATCCTTTCCCTCGGTTAAGGGAAGCTGATTTGCAACATGGTGACATGTTTCATAAACTGCTCTTCTGCCTACCACAGGTAGCTTTAAGTTTCTACATCCAACGTATTGTGCTACATGATGGCATTCCCTACTAAACTTGCACAATTCCTGTTACACTTACCTTCAAAATATAGATGTGCAGAAGTTAGCCCAAGTACAGAATTGACCCTGCTACTCAATAGGAAGATATATGAGGCTTATAAAAATATAGAAACTGATAGTTGCCTTTCTTTGCTCTTAAGTGATAAAAACTTGATTATCACTCCCAAGTAATTTCTAATAAATCATTTTATAATTATGGTCACAGTTTGTGTAAAGAAGGGCCAGCTCTGCTTTTGTTAAACACTCCCTGTCCTACTTCGTTTATGTTTGAGTTGCTTTTAAGTGATGCGTGATTCTTTTCTACATTTTAACTAGATTCTTTCCTTCTCTGGGCAGGTGATGATAATAGGCAGTTCGAAAGGTCTTGCCTTGATCCAGTTCTGAGATTGTGCATGGAACAAGTCTCTCTTCATAACCGATGAACTCTACAACCCCGTGACTTCTTTTACATGTTCTCACATCCTGGGAAACCTTGTTAGTCCCATCCCTTTGCAATATGTAGGCTGCCCCTCCAGTTCCAGCTTCCATTACCATGTTTCTGTAGGCAGCCCCATGTAGCGGGCAGCATTCTCTCATTTGGACTTGTTAGTAACAAAGAGTTCTGTCTTATCTATCAGATCCCATGTGTTTTGCCCCACTATCAAGACAATGTTAAATCTTATAAAATAGTGACCTTTTTTGATCATCCATGTGCTGAGGCCATACACATTTATTTCACTTTAACTGAGGGTCACACAAGTGAATGCTGCTGTCCCTGTACCAGAAAACTACACAAGATGGGTTCTAGCTAGCTTTCCCTCACCTCAGTTTTACTTTATTTTCTATTTTTATTTTCTGATGAAGTTCATAGCTTTTGTACAACCCAACCCAGGTCCCTGGAAATCTGTGTGTGAATATGGATTTTAGGACGAGGCATTTGATTTGCTTTTGTATGGATATAATGTACTACAGTACTGATTGCATGTACTTTTTGAAAACAAGATGACCCTGTGAAAATCCTGAGAAGTTGTGGGCAATGTTCTCTACTTTGGCTTTGATTTATGAACTATTAAGGAGAAGAAAAAACAGAAAACCTATCATAGATAGAATTGTAGACCAGCTGTATAATCAAAGAATTCAAACAATGACTTACCAAATGTTCACCTATGAAAAGAGTATTTTTCCTGTCAGAGGTAGCAGGGGTAGTATTGGCTTGAATGGATAAGTTCTCATCTTTCTTTTAGTTGGGCAGCCAGAGTCATTTTAGGATAGTGAGAGACAGTTAGCAGGTTGATTTGAGACATGTCTCTGGTGGACAGGGGACTGTATGATTCACACTTAAAGTTCTCTGTTGTTAGAAGGAGGTGAAGCCGCTTTGACTTCGGAAGCACTGGAGGTGTTAGGCGCTGCTTGGCATTTGACTGTGTTTTTTGAGATGAATATGTATGTGTGACTGCCAAGGGAAAAACCAAGCACAACACAACCCGAAGCAAGTAACACTGGGTGATATATTGCCCCTTACCATCAGTCATATCATATGCAGTGTAAACAGAGTGAAGCAATTTGCTGCTTTCCCAGGTTCCATTATGTATATGTGTTTATTTAATCAGAACTAAATGATATTACATGAAGTTCCCCTTGCCCTCCTGAGGAATCCAGATTCAACACTTTCAGCACTGCTCGGTGCTGGAGAGCGAAGAAAGTGTAACCATAGTGATGGAATGGAAATGATTTTCTTTGTTCAGAGGCTTCAATATCCAACAGACATTACAGTTTTCAAGGTCAAAAATATATTAGGATGAGATAAAAATTAAAGAAAAATGTGCTGGCTTAGCTACAAAAGCTAATTTCGTTTATGCATTATAAATTATGTTAAAATGACTAAAATGAGATTTCTCAGCAAGAACTAAATGTGTGGTTTCACAAAACTAATTTCCAAAGATGAACATGATTACAGAATTTAGCTTTAAAAGCTTTTCAGGCCATCAGAGAAAACAGCAAAGCTATCAATTATCAGACTTTAGTGGTGCCTCTGTCAGAAATATAATGGTATTTTTAGCATTCTGCTCAGCGTTTACTAAATTAAGAATGTCTACAAACAAATCAATTAATTGGGACATTATTTAATTAAGTAAAACATGTGATCTGCCAAAGAACCTTAAGCAGACGATTATAACAAACATCCCTGTAGCCTTCCTCTTCTATTGAGGGAAATAGCACACCACGCAATAAAACGAAGATGGAAGTTACAGAAAAATGAAATGTTGCTCAAACAAATACAGTCTCATGCTTTTTTGATGTATGCTGCATATTTATGTAATTTTGAAAAATACTTGTTTTGAAATCTATGATTTCCTGGGAGAAGGTCAATGCTATCCATCAGTCATCTCTTCCTGGCAGTGAGCATGTGTCATTGTTTTCCTGTAGCGTTGTTATGCTATGTAACAAAGGAGAATGTAAATTCTCACACTTGGAACACTCAAGTGTCTGGACTCCAGAAATTTACTGAATTCTTGCTGTTTGTCTCCACGACACTGGAAAGCTAAACAGTTTAAATTCAGTGAAGGTTTATTGTAAACGGACTCATCATCAAACAAACCATCTTGTTCAGCTTTCAGCAGTCTTGTGGATAGGTGTCGTGTCCTGGTTTTGTAAGTGGGAGGCTGAGATTCGACAAGGCTCAGTATATTTTCGGTATTCATATTCTTGGTAAATTGCAGAGCTGAATTTAAACCCCATCATATATGACAGTAAGGTAGGAACTTAACTTCACATTATTCGGCAAAATCTTTCTTCCAGGAAAGCGAGTGTGGCTGACCCTTAATGTCAGCTGGGCACCGCCCATGAAATGACCACCTCATTGGCCAACAGAGTCACCAGAAAGACACTGTCTCCAAGGTGATTTGGTTAGAGAGGAAACAAACTCATCAAACATTCCTTGGTCGGACAAAGTGTCTAATATCTGGTGCCACTAAGGCTTCATGCAAGAGCAAAGACTGTCTTTTCACCAACAAACAGCCCTGAATAGATTTCCCTATCAGAAGTAGTAGCAAGTGTGAACCGAGGGTTGGTTGGATGAAGTAGGAAGGAAAAGTGAGGAGGTACTGAGTAGGTATTCGGTAGAATACTCTGAACTTATTAGGAGCTTCAAGGCCACATTCCTTCCTTTTGTGCTGATAAATGTTATTTTGTTTACATATATCAGAATGATGAATTCGGGTACCCAGGGACGTCTCATTTGCTATGCAAAACTTCCTGAAAATCGTGTTGAGAATTCATTTGTTTGAGCAATTATTATTGGTCCTACCCAGTTGGCTCTGGTCATGCAGACCCAGAAAGGCTGTGAATTCTTTTTGTTCTTTCTTTGTTCTCTTTTCTCATCTCATATCCAGGTGCCTCCCTGATGTGATTAGGCATCTTGGTTCTTATCATGCTGGGTTTATCTTTCTGAAAATTTTTCAAACAAAGCATGACTCAGTTGGCGAGTCATCGACACCTGATTATTTCAGAACAAAGTTCCTTCAAATTCTCTCCTTGTTTAAATATTAATTTTTAACTCAAGGTTTTGTTTTGCTTGCTACTCTTCACATTTTTATTACTGAGAGGTTCAAGTTTTCATGAAGTGTCATGTGAGAAAATTGAAATGTTTCCACTTAGTTTTAAAAATTCACAAACAAACCCTTGCTATGTCCATCCGCAAACTGAAGAGAAACATCACCTTGCTCCATCCACTGCTGGTAACTGAAGTAGGAGGTTGCATGCACTGGCCGAGACGATGCAGCAATTCCAACGGACTCTGCTCTGCTGCGATTGACAGCGTGCGAGCGAAAGGCTTTGCTAAAATTAGAGCAATTTTGTATGCAACAGGCAAAAACAACCCCTTAAATATCAGGTGTGGGATTCAGCAGCAAAATATGTCTAGACATGTGAAACTTTCCACACAGAAAGGAGTTATTGAAAAATGATTCATTTTTACATCCTCCACCTGCTGCCTGATTCTTTGTGATATTGATTTGTGTGTGTGTGTGTGTGTGTATGTGTGTGTGAGAGAGAGAGAGAGAGAGAGAAAGAGAAACTTTTTCCAAATGATAGTGCTGGGATGTGTTGCTAATAAGATGTAGAGTTTTTAGCACCAAGTCTTTATTGAGCACCAGCCCTGTGCTGGTAACTGCTCAGAAAAATCAGTGTGTTGAAGAATTCAAATTCCAAAAAATTTTTTTGTTATTTATAGTAAGAGAAATTTTGGATCAATTAAACATGAAGTCAGAAAGTATGACTGAAAGCACATCTTTTAATGTGAGGTTATATATTGATTTTTTAGGTTTTTTTTGAGACAGGATCTTGCTTTTGTGGTTCAGGCTGGCCCTGAGCTCAGCTTCCAACTCACATCACAGCAATCCTCCTGCCTCTTCCTCCCAAGTGCTGGGATTACAGGCGTGAGCCACCACGCCCGGCACTGTGGTATGTGGTACTGATTGCTGCTGGGCATGAATCTCCATGCCCAGTATGGTATGTGGCTACCGGGGATCGAACCTGGGTCCTTGCGCTTGCAAGACAGGCACTGGAACCACTGAGCTAACTCCCCGGCCCTATATATTGATTTTTAAAAAAATATGTTTTGCTGGTTTTTCAGCCATTCTTCAGTAGGAGCTGCTGCTTTGCCTCCTGATGAACAGGATACGTAAAGAAGACCTCAAATAATCAGGAATTTCTTTTTCTTACCATGGCTTTTAAGGCTTTGGATGAAGAAGCACCTGGCAGATGAGCTGAGCATGCTGCTTGTGTGTCCAGCAGGCCGTGCAGGAGAGGACCTGGTGTTACGTAGGGTCCCGGGCCTGTTCTTCATGAATACTGCCTCCTGCCTTCCTCTGCCAGGCTGCCATTACTTGGGTAACAGCTCTGTTGCCTCCTTCTGCCCTGACGTTCCTCCTTGGAGCCAGTTGATTTGGAGCCGAAGTCATTTTAAACTTCTTTAAATTGTGGGTGATAGATACTGTGTCCAGCCATCGGAAAGCTAATACACTCATGTAGGAATGAGTGTGGATTCAGGTGATGACTGCTGTTTGAAATGTTTGAAGATGTCAGAAGCAGCCTCTCCACATTTTTTTATTTTTTACCTCTTCCTGAGGAGCAGAGACAGTTGCTGCTGTTCCTGGGACAGGATCACATCTATGTTAAGTAAGACAAGACACAGAGGGGCAGGGATAGTGTTAGAGATGTAGACTCCTTTTATTAAAAACGAGGTTTTCATATCCTCCAACAAACTTCTTTTTACAGAACTCAGACACCTAATCATTTTTTGCTTCAAGACAATCTGTGACAGGGAGTAGGAAGGAATATTAGGCTAAATATCTGCATGACAGGGCTTGATGCTTCTTGCAAGCAAACTGGCCTCTTAATGATTAGACATGTTGTTGAGACCATGTGAAATTGGGATTATTAGAAACTAAAAAGGAAATACAGTTAACATTCAGTTTTCTGGGATTAAATCCCAACTGTTTAACTGGGCTTGGCAGAGCTTACCTGTAACGCCAGCACTTGGGAGGCTGAGGCAGGAAGATCACTGGGAGTTCAAGGCCATTTGAACTGCATAGTGAGATCCTGCCTCAAAGTAAGTAAATAAATCCAGTTGTGTAGTTCCAGGTTGTAATCTTATCAGACTCACACTTGTATAAGCTTTAATTTCCTCTTTCCCAAATGGAGAAATGAGTTCCTTTTTTTTTAAGGTTTTTTGAGACAGGGTCTCGCTTTGTGGTTCAGGCCGGCCCTGAGCTCAGCCTCAAACTCACATCACAGCAATCCTCCTGCCTCTGCCTCCCGAGTGCTGGGATTACAGGCGTGAGCCACCACGCCCGGCACTGGTATGTGGTACTGGTTGCCGCTGGGGTGAGTCTCCACACCCAGTATTGTTATGTGGTTACTGGGGACTGAACCCGGGTCCTTGCGCTTGCAAGACAGGTGCCGGAACCACTGAGCTATATCCCCGGCCCATGAGTTCCTTTTTTTACATGGTTGCAATGAGGATTAAGTGAGGTAAAGTGTATTTGAATGTCAAGTACAAATCTGGATATGTAGAAATTCATTGGGGTTTTTTGTTGTTGTTGTTCTTTCTTTCATTCAGCTATTCAGTTCATCAGGATGAGGTTTATTTAGAAGCAACAGTTGAGAAGAGGCTGGCACTGATTAGACCTGCAACCATGATGCCAGGAGTTCGGTCAGTCCTTGGTCCTCTCAGGATTGTGCTCCTGAGATGCATCTGGTTGTCCCACATTCCCACGGGAATGGGGTGGGGACAGTGAGGGGAAGAAAATGAACTCTCTTTGACCATTTCCTCATGCCCCGCTTGTCCTCATGCCGTTTTTACCTGAGGAAGCAGGGGTTTCTGTTTGTCTGTGTTTAACCAGACTCTTAAACTCGATCTCATTTGCTCTCTCACATTCCTAAATTGCATAGGTGATATTGATTTTTCTTCTCCTTCACTCTTATTTCCTTAGGAACCCATCACAAGTTCTCGGGTGCTGGGCAGAAGGACAGTTTGGTTCATGGCTCAGGGTTACACACCAGATCTCATTTCTCTCAACCTTTGTGTAACATTTCACAAGTGGGATGGTGCCTGATAATACCATCCCTAAGAGCATATTGCTTTGTGTACAACTCTGCCTATATCTGCTTGGAGAAAAAGACTGATTCTGCTTAATACTCTGCAGAGTCTGAACCTGAGGTCATTCACCTCTTTGCACATGCCTCTGCCCACTGTTCACTGTGTAGTCTTTGCTTCCCTTTGCGGGTGCCCACGTGTGCCATCATGTCATGCCTAATTGGTTCTGGGTGGTTCTTCAGGACGTGACCTGGGACCTACCACATGCAGATTATATAACACTGTCATATGACTGTTTTCTAAACTTGTGAAGATATGAACACAAATATCTCTGAATTGATCCAGATGTATCCATTTTTTTTTTGTTATCCCCAGTCTCCATCATTTCTCCCTTCCTTTATCCTTATGACTGAGGATCAGATGTGGAGTCACCACGCAGACTCTGCAGACTACGGGAAGGTTTCGGTGAACACTTCTGTTTTTATTGAGGATTACACAGGCTTATATAGAACAAGGAGAGTGGGTGTGGCTGTGAGCACATAGGAGCAACAGGGCTGTAGCTGACTGGTGGGGCACAAGTTTTTTTTAGCTTTTATGGTTAGCTCTTGGTGGAGCAAAGGAGTCACAACTAGAAGAGGAATGAGAGGCCCCCAACTGGTTATAGGCCAGTTTCTATGCATAGGACTGAGCATGCTCAAACTCCTTTGCGTGTGTCCTAGCTTGCTAGCAGATAGACAGGTGGCATACTTGAGCCAACCAGACTTGAATTCCTCCTTCATGTGACCTTTAAATTATATCAGCTTCATTTTGAAGGGGGTCTTTTGAGAGCTGAATAATAATTGGTGTGCAGGAAACCCATGTATTGTTGACTAAGAATTCAACACTCCTGGAGAGTGGACTCCAAGTGGTTACTGAATTCTTTTTTAAAAAAAATCTTTATTGGTACATTACATATACGCATCATGATTGCACTCCATAATGGGCATTTGTGCCAGTATAAGACACAACTTAATTCTCATTTTTTCCCATAGCCCTACCCACCCTACCGCCCCCCCATATACATAAAATTTGTTTCCTTACTTTTTTGTTATAATTTCATTATTTTTCCCCCTTCACCCTATTTTACTTTGAGTATTTTCTATTTCATAATATATAACATACAATTCTAGGACTCATCTTCATACCAGAAAAAAGATGCGATATGTTACTGAATTCTTGCCAGAGCTCAACCTCTGTAAATGGGTGGGAATAGACGCGAGAAGTAGGGCTAAGTACTGATCTCAGATCTTCCTCTAGAGGGAGCTAATGATCAGATGAGAGGAGACCACAGAGAGACTGGTCAAGAACCAGCGGGAGGAATTCAGTGGAGGCAGCATCCTAAGACTGGGTGGGCTGAGCAATCAATTCTGAGCCTGCAACCTTAAAAGCCATCAGAAAACTTTCAATCTGATAGTAAAGAAGCAACTGCTGTGGACCTCATCTTACTGTGGTTTTCTTGTGCTTTAGCAAATGATATAATGCTAACATTGACTTGAGCCCTGGTAAAAATTTACAGATTTTATAAATTTTTAGCTACTCATCATTCATCTCCCATTAAATCATTGCTGAGTTCATGTTCTGCGCCTAAACTTCTTCCAGGTACTGGGGATGCTGCGTGAAGAAGTCATCATTCCTAATTTCAAGAAACTCATGATCTAGGAAAGGAAACTCATGCAGAAGCAGCCAGCTACAGCTAGATGCAAAAATGCCAATATAAAATTATGTATCCTAAGTGATAATCAGAAATAAACATGGGAATTAGCACAAGAGACTGATGGTAAAACTGTCTGTATGTTAGGAAATAGTGGAGTCAAAAGGGGGAAAAGGGACCACATAAAAGCCCTTGAGTTAGACGTTCCCCATCACTTACAAGCTAAGTTCCTCTCCAGATAGGGAAGGTTCGGCACTCTGTTGCTGGCTCTTGACTCCCATTCACGGTTTCCAGAACATGCCTTGTTATTTCACATTTTCGGTTCATTGTATATGGAATTCTCCCACCTGATTTCCTCTCCTCTTTTATTGGGCTCTGATTATTTACTTAGAACATTTACATTCCTTTAAGCCCATGCTTCTGAAAAGTCTCCTTAATTTTCTGTATCCTTTAACCTTTTCCCTACCATTTCCCCTCCTTGACCACAGGCAGCATTTGCCACGCTTCTCAGTAATTTTCTCTAAGAGGAGACCTCTAGTTCTAGAATTCTCCCTCTTTGAGTACAGTCCACATCCTCTCCCAGGACCCACGAAGAGCATGTACTGACCTCTTTGCCGTCTCTGTCACTGTTACCTCTTAACCCTTTCTTGGTCATTTTTGTCCTTCAACAACACTTTTCTTTACAGTCCCTCAAACACACTCTGGTTCTGTACCTACAGTGTGCTTTTCTAGGGTTTTAGATCGCCTATGTCCTCCTTCATTCTTCCTTGGATGTCACCTCCATTACTAGTTACTGAGACATGGCCTCTCTTTTCACCCAGCCTACAGTGGCAAATTTATCCACATTTTCTATTTCTATTCTTTCTCTTTTTCTCACAGCATCTTTCTGAATTTATCTTGTTCTTTTATATGTTTACTGTTGGTGTCTACCTTGTGATTAAAGAGTAAATTCCATGAGACATGGGCTTTGATAGTCTTACTAAGTACTGTGTTTTCAGGATCTAGAATCAAGCCTGGTAAGTAAGGGGTGATTAGAACATATCTGATGAATTTATGAAGCTAATCACTTTTTTTTCAGTGGTGTGCATACTTCTCCAGTTTTTATGCACTCTATTTACTTGAGATTGACATTAATGCATAGTAGCTGCTCTGTATTGATTGACTGAGTAAATAGGGCTCTGCTGAGCCCTTGGAGATGACTGTAGGACTAAAGCTAAGGTGATACCTCTGTAGTTCTTTTTGGAGTGTGAACTGGATGCTGAGCTCAGATAGTTTCAGAGTGTAACTGCTCTGAGTGGAAGGTGATCACTGACCCAAGATTGAGACTCTGTTCTCTATGCTGACAAAATGGTCTTGCAAAGTCCAGGCACAGGAACCAGCTTTGCAGTCAAAAGGCTGAAGAAGGCCAGGCCGGCCACCAGTCTAGCCTGTGATTTCCTACAGTTGTAGCTTCAGCAGTGATTATAGTATGTACAGACAGAAAACTGTAGGAGTCTCTAAAAAATCAAAATTGAAAGACTTGATATTTATTATTCTGAAAAGTAGTACAAATTTGAACTGAATGTAAATCAATCATGGACAAATTCAAGCAAGTCACAGAAAAATGCCTGCTTACCTACCAGAAGCTGTTCACTTCATCAGATATCCTAAAAAATAGTGAATATTTCATTCTTTTCTTCTTCCTTTTCAAAAATACATTTCTAATAATATGAAAAATGTCTTACCCTTTCTGAGGACTTTACCTTGGTCTACATGGACATTTTAAGATGCAACTGTTCGAGCAAAAAGTTAGAATATGTAATAAAAATAGCCATTTGAAAGATGAAAGGTGCTGTTTGAATACACCCAGCTAGTGTCCAAATGGAGTGTTCATCTGCTTGGTGATAATATAGAAATATTCCCATTTTCTGTGTGTCTGAAATACCCTAACAGAAGTTTAAAGGAAAATAAAAATCATCCTCAGGCTCAGATTCTTTAGAAACCTTCAGCTACAAGAATAAAATTATTAACAATGAAAATGTCTCCTCAAAATAGATTTTCTCAGAATGATTCTCAGTGTAGGGATTTGATTTTTAACAGAAATCATAATCTGTGTGCCAAGTGATGCTGACGAGGTATAATTTAATTATATTGGCATAAAGTGAGTGCATTCAGTGGTGATGAACAGAACGACTTAACATCAGACTTCCTCATAGAGGGTGCCTCACCGTTTAGCTTTCATTTTTACAGGGGCCTGGCGTGATGTGAATAGTGAGGAGGTCATGCTCTTCCGCAAACACAGCCAGGATCTGAAATCTTCACTTGAAGAGAAAGTAGTAAAACTTCTTTGAAGTTAATTACACATTTTGATCTCTAAGGATCTATGACATATTTTGAAATATTTGAAAACTTTGAATGTATGCATGTTGTCTGGACTCTCAGTTTATTTAAAACATCTACTGAGTCATTTTAACCAATCCATGGATTCAGATTGGATATTTTCACATAGTGCATAATGTCATGCTCAGTGAATAGGTTAGCTAAGAAAAAACAGAGAAATTCAGAAAGGGTGGTTAATATTTCTAGATTTTTTGTGCTAGATAAGATTCAAGAACCATCAGTACAACTTGTCTTCCTTTTAACATGTTTATGTATATTACTAGTTGGAGTAAAAAAAGAAAGACTGAAGGAGCACATTGTAACCTTTCAGTGGAGGTGTTCCACTGACCTGTGTCTCCAGCCTAAAGATTTGAAACATCTGATATTTCAACGTATAAACTCTTGGGGGATATTAAAGCTGATTTTTGTTTTCCACAAGAAAATTGTATATCTGAAGATCATGATGTTACTAGAAACATTCAGGACAGCAACCTGCCCAGCTCTCTGTGTCCCTGTGACTTCTAGGACTTTCCTACTAACTCACATTGACACGTCGTATGAAGTAGCTCCAGCGTGACTGGAGTAATTCCGGAACCCCATGTGAGAATTGTTTGCTTTGTTCTAATGGGAGCATTTGTTGAGTAAGTAATACATGTCCACTGGATTACTGCACAAATGAGCTGCCCTTCTATGCCCAGCCGCGATGTGCTCTGCACATGCTATTTGGTAGCTCTAACCAGGTTGACTTCTCTTTGGCTTTTCAAACGTGTCAATCTCTTTCCTGCCTCAGGCTTTCACAAACACCTTCCTACTTCTAGGAAAGTGCTTTATCTCCTTCGCTGCCATGTCTTCTGGCACTCCTGTCTCCTCAGAGAGGATGATATCTCTGGCCAGTCTGTCTGAAGCAGGTTGGCTCTGCTGCTAGCATGGCTTCCTGTTTCCTCCTATCATGGCGTGTCATGTTTGATTATTATGTATCCTCTGCCCACTGTATTGTAATCTTCGGGATAATGGGTATATTTCCTATTGTCCGTGCCTGTAACTGTAGTGCCTAGCACAATTCTGGGTTCACCAAAGAACCCAAAGGGATAAATAATGCTCACATATAGGCCCCATTCATTGGCAGTTTGTTAGTAACATTTACTCACAGGCCTAGTTGGAATGCAAAAGAGAACTGGGGGTAGTTTGCAGTCTTTACCTCTTTGATGTGCATGGGTTGGAACTCCACATCCTTTTATTTTCACTGACCTGTCATTTTGCCTCATGGGTGTGCTGTTTAGTTTATGAGACCACTGAGGAAGGTGTTCTGTAGGACAGCGTGTCCTGTTTGGAAGGTGGAGTGTGTGGGAGCCTGGGAAACATCTGTGCTGATGACTTCTTGTGGTTGACTGTCTGGGTTTCCTGGGCCGTGCAGTTTTTCCTTTTCCTTCTCCCTCTTTTTTATCCTCTTTTCTTCCCCAGCTATTCCTTGCTATAAGAATGCTAAAATCTCTTATGTTAGACAAATTTCTGTAGAAGTTCTATTTTCTGGACATTCTTACTTATGTAGGATGGCTGCGCAAGAACAACTCTGTTCCATCTAGTCCCCAGCTTCACTCGGATGACAGAAATACCAACAGATCACCCCACCACGAGAGCCAATGGCTTCGTGATCTTAATTCCCAATGGCCATTATAGAGATGTCATCTCTTAAATCAGAGTGCTGCCTCTGATGAGAACTGTAACCACACCGAAATCTAGATGGGAGCATCACCAGCATTTCCCACCAAACTCGTAATGACAGCAACAGATGCTGTAACTCAAGGCCTTCACAGTTGTCATTAACACTCAACCTAAGCCTCTTCATGATGTGCTTTGGGGTTATTGAGAGGCTGTATTGGCTCTTGTTGACTATGGTGAATCCTCTGCTTCAGTCTAGGAGTAGTGGTCATATTTTTCCCACCAACTCAAGCAGTTGCTACTTGTTGGTATCTCTCTGGACCTTACCTGCCCAGTAATTTGCAGTGTTTGCATTTGCTTTTGCTCCAAAGTACCCTGTGCCTATGCCATGGTGGGAAAGGTCCCAATTACTCTGACATGTAAAAGTTCCGCAGCCCTGAACTGTGCTCTCAGATTCTTAAAACAGAACCTCTCCACTCTTTCAGACCTCCTGTTGCACCCTAGGGCCCTGGCACAACTTTCCTCTGGGCTGGTCTAAAATAGATCTTTGCCCCTCAAAATATGATTTATTGTGTGAATTCTTGTAGTTCCAGACTGTACCACTTATTAGAAATACATACTCCCAGGCTCTTGCCAGTGCTGCTGAGTCCGAATCCACCAAAAGTACTGAGAGAAGAGATCTACTTCTCTTGGCCTCTGTCTGAATGTCACATCACTCCTTTCCCATCACTACTCTCTTGCCTCCATGCAGTGGGATAATTGAGTTTCTTAGTCTTAAAGGTCTAAGATCTTTGGAAAGCAATGCACTTCCTATAGATCCTGCCTCAGGGACTTTCTGGATACCCCAAAGCTGGCTTGAACATATGATCAAATTTTCATGGCCCCTTCCTTCAAGTCCCAGTCACATAAATTATGTTAGGGAAGGAAGCTCCTAGAGATGCTGATTAAAATATATGCTGTTCAATTCCACTGTGCTTTTCTCTTAGAGCGTTGTAATTTGCATATACGTGTGCTCCCTAAGCTCTCGGGGAAGTACGCAGACCTGGCATTTTTGTGTCCATTTTTCAGATGGAGGGCTGAAGCTCAAAGACACAAAGCCATTTCTGAGGGAGCATCTGTAGTCTGCCTCCTGACTGCATCTCTCCTACTACACAAACCAAATCAAGGCAGAAATGAACATAGACAAAGTGAATGCAATTGTCACAAAATATGGCTGCTGTTTGGAGGATTTTTTTTCAAGTCATCATGGAGGTTTAATATATGCTTTATGGCCCCAAGAATATGTCTTCTTGCCTGCAGGCTTTGAATGCTAAACTCTTTTATTAAACAGAAAAAAATTAACTGAAGAAAATATTTCAAATGAGATATGCTGCTAGAAAACAGCTACAAGCAATATTGCCAACATTTTGACAGGCTTACTTGGGTTAAAGCAGTCACTATATATTTCTATTATCTTTGAAAATGTTAAAGGAATGCCAGCTTTGTGTTTGCATCTCTTCAATTTATGAACTCAAATGAATTTTAGCTCACATAGTATTGGTTTGGAATGAAATGTTTCATGCCAGCTTTGGAATAAATCCTCAGGTATATTCCTGAGATTGCTATACTTGTCAGCAATGAGGCGAACTGCTGATCAAGAAGCAAAACATTGTTTTAAATTCCTACCTGCAAAACAATAAATGATGAATATGTTTACTTATAAAACTCTACCCTGTTTTTTGCTTCTCAAGGAGAAACTGATTTGGCCCTTTTGGAGATGGTTGCTGGGTTGCTTTTGGTGTCAATGGTAATAAGTCTTTTTCCACCAGTGGGAGCTCAGGCACTCAGACAGTCTTGTGGCTGAGGAAAAGTAGGAGCCAAGAGACTTACTCTGGCATGATTACCTACAGGCTTTCTGCCCCCCGGCCATGTCTAACTGCCTTTCATTACCCATAACCTTCTGCTTTCCTTTATATTCTGGCTGCTTGGCTTCTGTTCGTGTCATTTCTCCAGGTTCTCTCAATAGCATAACTATTTGGTGCTTGGACTTCTGAGAACTGATGAAGTTTATTTTTTCTTTGTGTTGTTATTACTCACTTTTTCTTTTGTGTTTCCTTCTTTCCTCTTGTACTGCTCCTCTTTTCTCTCCTCCTGCCTTTCTCTTTTTCCTTTCTCTATAATAATCCCTTATCTTTCCTTTGTACTGCTGTGCATTTAATGTATTTAGGTAAATACCAATATTTTCTGGTACAGCTTTAGACACTTCATGTTGTGATGTGAAACAACCACCACACAGGCTGATCCCATGGTGTGGAGCAGAGAAGTGGTTTTTAAGACAACCCAGAATGGACGTCTGTGCTGTGTCCATGTCTGTCCAAAGCCTGTGTTCTCACCATGTCTCAGCTCAGTTCATGGCAAGAATCCTGCATTTTCACCTCCTATCATATTTGCCTGACCTTTTTTGTTCTGGCTGCACAGCCACTTAACTTTTATAACTTTCTTTATTTTTCACTTTATCCTTACCATGTATGTCTGGTAAGTGTTTTTTTTTATTTCTGTGATCTAGGTCCATTTGAAACTAATGAAATGAAGATATCCCTTGGGACTTGCTTATGGGGCTGCTTGTGAGAGTGAGTCTACACAGATTTGCTCCCACTAGCTTCAAAAAGTGCTTAATTGACAGACCCAAAGCTTAAATTTCTATTTTACAATTAAACAGCTCCAGGGACCCCTGTCCAGTAATTCCTCTGCTGAGTGATGCAGTGAAGGGAGGAACTGCCTGGATATCAGGGATCTCTTTCCTTATCCATTCTGTCCCACAGCCATATTTTTATTATTTAAAATTTTGACATTTGTGTGTGCAAAGAAGGTAACAGACAAGTGTAGTTCATGTTCTGCAATAAATACAGTCCTGAAAGTGTCTTGTGGAAACAGCATATATGTAAATTTTTATTAAGGTATCTTTGGCAGTCCTCTATTTAAAGACACTTCAAGGTGAAAGTTAAAAAAGAAAAGCTGTCTATTCTCAGTCAGTGAAGACAGGCCGAGCCCTGTGGCAGTAATGAGTGACTCCTCAGTCGTCATGAAATTGAATTTATTCCTCATGTATCCAAAGCAGGTGGGGAGGAGGCTCTGAACAGCTGATGGAGGCTCCATCTTCATGCTTCTAAGATCTTCTTCAGCAGGAAGAAGAGATTCAGGAGCATTTTAAGATCTTAAGCATCTTAAGTATCATTAAGAATTAGAATTAAGTAATTAAGGAGCACCTTGTATCATTGAGACTTAAGTGTTCTGGCCTGGAAATGATGGTCCAATGGCCAGAACTTCTCTCACTGTCCCACTCGACCAAAGAGTGCTAAGAAGTCCAGTCTTCTGTATGAGTAGGAGAAAGGAGCTAGTTGTTAATGAGCAGCACTAATGTGTCAAACCCCACCCTGTGGTTCCCAACCATTTGTTCCCCTCTGCTTCACCCAGGTAAATTACCTTCTCCTGCTTCCCTGTCTAAGACAGACAACAGAAAGGAAGTGCCCAGCACCCTGTCTGTGATCTCCTCTACTCTTCTACAGGAGCAGTTACAAAGCTCTGCATTCTGATGCAGCCTCTGTTGAGCAAGAGATAAGTTATCAGCCTCCTTTCTACCTTACTCCCACTATCCAGTGAGGAAATCAGGCCGGGAGAAGCTCAGAAGTGTGGGAGTCAGGGGAAGAAGATGCAGCCAGAACCCTCGTGGCAAACTCCAGTCCCCTGTGAGTCCCACAGCAAAATGATTAACAACTAACAATCAACAAAGTTAGAACCTTGAAAAAAAAAGGCTGAGCCTGGGCTTGATCTTAGTACTCTGAGTAGTGGCAGCAAAAGGCCAGCAGCAGAAAGAAACCCTAAACTCACTGAACCTTTCTTTGGTCCCAAGCCTTCACACCCATAATCCTAGGATGCATAAAACAGGTGGCCCCACAGTAATCCCTGTAGTTGAAGATTACATGGGGCAAGGCAGACATCCTTAAATCCCAATAAGTCCCATTAAGTCTTAAGGCCAATAATCCTCGTGCAGTAATCCTTGTAGTTTAAAATTCCACAGGGAGGGGCAGATGTCCACAATAATCCCAGTAGTTGATCCCATAAGGCAGAGCAGACATCAAAAGTCCTAGAAAGTAAGTCCTAGGTCTGAGTAAGTCTCTGCAGTTCTCAATACAAAGGCACTCTTTTGGGGAAGTGTCTGGACCAGGGGTATATTGTAGTCCCTGGGTAAGGTTGTTTCAGGCAGTTTCCACAGGCCAGTGTTAGCAAGGCCTCCATTCTGAGAGGATCCTGAGCAGAAAGGACTTCTTTTCATAGACTCTGTCCTCAGAAGAGTCTCCTTGTGCTTGGTTCTCACTGGCCACATACCTCCAGTGGGGGGTAGACAGGCGTCTCGGGCAGTAGCCTACCCAGTGATGTAGAGGCTGTGGCATTAAGTTCAGAATTATCTCTTTTACTTCAGGCCTGTTCTTTTGGCATTATATTTCTCTCAAATGCTTCACTGGATTTCTTTCTTTGATGTCCATCTACTTTATGTACCCAAAACCTGTGGCAGTTCCTTTGTGGATACAGAACTTACATTTACTGAATGTATTTTCTTCTTCAAACTTGTGTCTAACTCTTTTTACCTCACACTCTTGATTTCATTGTGGTTGTCTTCCAAAGGTATCCAGAATCACACTTTTCATATTTTCCATACACCATTTTGTCCAGTTAATTTTTCTAGCTTATCTCTCGATCCCGCTCTCTCTGTCTCACTCTGTCTCTCTGTGTGTGTTAGGTAGAAGAAATAATGTTCATCCAAAGATGTCCACAATGCCAGACCAGTCACAATGTTATGTTTTGTCCTCAAGAGAATTTAAAGTGGAAGATGAAATTATATATATATATATATATATATATATTTTTTTTTTTTTTTTTTTTTTTTTGAGACAGGGTCTCACTTTGTGGTTCAGGCTGGCCCTGAGCTCAGCCTCAAACTCACATCACAGCAATCCTCCTGCCTCTGCCTCCTGAGTGCTGGGATTACAGGCGTGGGCCACCACGCCTGGCACAGTGGGATGAGGTACTGGTTGCTGCTGGGCGTGAGTCTCCATACCCAGTATGGTATGTGGTTACCAAGGATCAAACCCAGGTCCTTGCCCCTGCAAGACAGGTGCCAGAACAACTAAGCTAAATCCCTGGCCCTAAGATGAAATTATATTTGTTGACCAATTGACCTTAAAATTAAGAGATGATCCTAAACTATCCAGGCAGCCTCAATCTATCAGAAGGTTCTTAAACACATAAAACAGATAATTGGCCTCAGAGTGAAACAGTATGTATTGTGCTTTTGAGGGTAACAGAAACTCAGACCAGCAAGATGAGTGCGCAGAGTCACCACGCAGACACTGGGGAGCATTTTGAGAACTGTTCCACCTTTAATGCAAAATAGTCATTTATATAGTGAATGGTAGAGGGCATAAACATATGAGTGGGGTCACTTGTGGATTGGTTGAAGCATGCACAGAGACGGATGGTTGTAGATTGACTGAAAATGCAGTGTTGCTTTTGGCCGAAGTGGAGTCATGATCAGTGAGTTGAACTTTCACCTTCAAACAGAAGAAAATTTCCAAAAGCTGTGTCTGGCATTAGAAACAGACAGAGATGGTGAGCAAAGCTGTGGGTAACCTCCAGACATATGAACAGAGAAGAAAAGGGGTCTCCCCTGAGCCGAAGTATAGGAACACACCTCAAAAGACCTCGTTTAGCACATAGACCCACTTAACACTGTAACAATCAAGACTACAAATCTGTGTCAAAAAAGTTGGCAGTCATATGTTACAGAAGCAATAGGAAAGGGACACCCATCTTAAATTTGTTCAGATCTTTTACCATCTCCTTAGTTTAATATTAGCTACAAGGCTGCTTGAAGTAGTTTTCAGTGTTCAAAAAACCACTTCTCAATTATATATTTTACTGTTCAAGTGTAAGAAGTACTCACTTGTAACTATGACCAGCCCCTGAATTTGTAAACTTTCTTTCCTTTTCATTTTAGTTTGTTAGCCATCAAATTCTTTTTTTTTTTGCCTTATCTCTACTGTAATACTTTGTCAAAGAGCCAGGAAAAGCCAACACATTACAAACAACTTTTGGACTTATTATCTGAGTTCTCCAAGTTTATTAGGTGTGCGGTACTCCTTCTGGGTGATTGTACATAAGTGTTTTACTAAACAGTCTGCCACTCTGAAACATTTTTCTTACAAATTTTCTAATTAATGTCACAATTTTCCTGTAGTAGAAATCTGGAGTTAGGATCTTTGTCAATCTACTTAAAATGAGAGTGATGATGCTGTGAAATCCGTAACCTTCCAAGCTTATGCTAATAAAGGTTATTTCTTGTTTCTATTATGTCCATTTTGAAGACTTGGTCATCTTTGTTCTCACTCAAGAACCTAAGCCAGGAGATTGGCCACAACCTGGAATCTTGTCAGTCTCCATGGTGTAGGGAAAGACAGCATATGACTGATAATACATTAGTTTTCAGGCTTTCACTAGTGGCATATCCATATCTGCATACATTTCTTTGGCCAAAAAGAGTAGAGAAGTAAATCCTACTTAATGCATGTAGTGAACAGCAATATTTGGTATGCAGCAATAAAATTGTAATGCTCTTTATAATTCTTGTAAACTGAGGATTATTACGTAGACTACAAATGGATTTAGAAATGAATCCATGAAAAAAATGGCTCTGGCACAAATATTTTTTTCCATATTTGCAAAAAAGTTGTAAATGAGAGACACATGTAGTTCACAATCAGCTGCTTACTCTGGTTTCATATTTTAAGAGCTTATTAGTTTGCAAGCATATTTTAGAAAGTAAAGCATACTTTAAAAATTAACATTATATTCAGCACTTAGCTTTATATTCAGAAAAATTCAAAATACCAATAAAGATTTCTATTTCAAATATATAACTCAATGTTGTTCATATTGACAGATTGCAGCGTGTCATACACTCTTGAATAGGTGTAGCAAGATACATTCTTTAACTATAACATATGTGGTAATTATGTAAATATTAAATACCAGAAATCATTCCAAACCTGACATTCACTTAAGAAGTAGAATACAATATTATATATATTCTGAACTTCAGCTTTTGTAGATCTGTGCAGTAAGAATGACTGAGACAAAAACATTTGAATACTGATAGTAGCTATATATGAGTGGTGGAGTTAGGATTGGTCCTGCTTTTATTTTGTGTGTTTTCTTCACTGAGCACTGAGCATGTTTTACATTTTTTCCCAAGCAGTAACTATAATAGCTAATAACATTTCTTGCTAAAAAGCTTTATAATGCTTTCCACCAAGTACTGTCAACATAACTTTTTTTTTTTACTGGGGTTCGTACTCGAGACTTACATTTGTGAGGCAGGCACAGTGCCACTGAGCTACATCCCTGGCCTGAACATAAATCTTAAAGTCAAAACAGAACATTAAAGAACATACTGGGAAGACAAGGTTCTATTGATGTCCCTCCAGTATTCCATTATCGAGATAGTTAATTAAACATTAATTTTGGGACTGTTTCAACATGGGTTTGAAGGTAAAATTTCTGGAAGTCTGCTGGATTTTTTTATATGGGCTCAATGTAAGCATAGGAGACCATAAATTCGTAGAGAAATGCAAAAGAGTCAGAGAGAACAGCAAGAGGGAAGAGGCAGAAGAAAAAAGCCAGTGACATGCAAAGCATGAGACAGCTCCGGAACATGGTCAGTGGCTTTGACCATGGAGAAAGAAATCAACCCACAAATGCAGATAGGTTCTGATGGCTGAGTTCTCTAATCACACGAAAGTAATTTTTCCAGCAACCTAATGCAATTCTTCACCAGAGCCTCCAGTAAGAAGCACAGCCCTGCAGACCGTGTGATTTTAGACTTGTATTTGATTTCTGTCACATGGAATCTGAGAAAACAAACACAGGTTACAGCAGCAGTGGGAAACTTATATACTATCAAATGGAAGCGAACAAAAACAGTAATTTCAAGGGCGTATACTGTTACTTTGATTGAAGATTGAATCTAATTGATCATCTTGGTAGTTAATGTGGAAATAGAAAGTGTGGATGAAAATTTTATTTACTGAATGAAAACTCAGAACCTTCCTGTGAATGTTGCTTTAATGTGCACTTGCAATAATCCCACAGACTTCCCCGCCTTCAGTTATAGACAAGTCCAAGTTTAATCTTTAGGTTTATTGCATGGTAAGTTTTCAACAAGGACACTGAATTATGTCATTTTCTTTCTTGTTACGCTTCAGTTTCTCTCCATCGCTTCCGGGATGACTTTCAACTCCTTGGCGTGACACAGAAAACCTTCAAAGTCCACCCCCATTTCTACTTCTAGTTTCACTTCCTGTCACTGCTATAAAAACACCTGGAATCCAGCCAGGTCCGTGCAGTCACCTCACAAGGATGGCCCTTCGCACTCAGCATCTGCAAGTGCTCTTTCCTGCCCTCACATAGAATTTCCCTCTCCTCTAGCAAAGGAAGCAGCAGGACAGTGTGCAGTGTCTTCCTTCTCATGAAACCTTCACTGCAGGAGGACCACTACATCCCTCCTTTTGCTCTCCAGGGATGCACTGCTCCTTGTGCTACTGCGGGACACAGACATTGCAATAAAACCTCTGGCTTCCATGTTGTAATTCCCACTAGATGACGAACTCAATAAAAATGGGTAGCATAGAACTGTATTTAAATCTGAAATATGAGGAGGTGGCACTGTGTCTGGCATATCATAAATTCTTCCTCAGTATTATTTGAAAGAATGGTAGTGTCAGAGCCTCAATCAATATTGTCTTCGTACCTGCCTGGCAGCAGAACAGTAGGATGAAAAGTATCAGACCTCAGTCTGCCTTCTGCCCATGGGTGTACAGTACTTTCTTACTTTGGGACTTTGGAATTATCTGAGCCCTAATTTCCTCATCTATGAAATGGAGGAAATAATGCAACATCTGTCTCATACGCTTACTATAAAAATGCTGTGTTTATAAAATGGACAGTACAGTCTCTGACACAAAATGGGTAAATTGAAAGTGTTACATGAAAAAGTGTTGCTCTGGTTGTTACATAAGAGACAGACATTTTATTGAATTGAACAAATATATGAAACTACATTTTGAAATAGAAAATGTCTTATATAGAAATAATAAATCAGAAAAAACAAATTAGCCTGAAGTTCCAACATTATAATAAAAGTAATTTAGCTTATGATAAAAGTAAATTAAAAACTTACACAATTTTCCCTCTTACCTACAACAGAGTCAAAAATAGCATTCCAACCTTGAATTTCATTATTATATGCGTAAGGCAATAATTGGCTTAATATTTAGTACACTTAAAAATTAATGCACACATTTAAAATTATTTTTGCAATCTAAAATGCAACAAACTTGGCAAGAATAGAAAATATATATAAGAAAATAATGTAGTGCTATTAAATGTTTGTTATAAAAGGTGGCAAAATACTTGTCAACAAAACTAAGATTCTCATTTAAGAAAACACTGACCACTGCTTGATGTTAATAATCTATTTCAGTTAAGTTGGAACAATAGAATAACTGTTGGGCAAAGATGTACATTGTCAAATGAAACTAAAAGCAAGTAAAAAATGTTGCAGATGATGTAAGCTAAAGGAGAAATCAAGTAAAAAAATACTTAATATGAAAAAATAATGTAACATTGCAAAAAGATTTAATCATCTAGTGGGCAAAAGGTATTAAAATGTGCAGTGCAAAATATATTGAAAGTGTCAGAAGGAATCATCAATAACACAGTGTTGTACAGAGTATTATTAGGTCTATTAAATCCTTTTGGCTTTTCACATACCCAGTTGGCAAAAGAACCAAAGCATTAATACTGACGTTGGTAGCCTATTCATATATCATAAAAACTAACAAAAGTAAATTTCAAATGTGAAAAACTCATTGTTTCAATTCTAAGGTCATGACAATTTAAGGAAAGCAATGCTTTTGGAAATTATAAAATGAGAATTTTTCTGCTTAACTGTTGTATAAAAAAGAATATCATAACTGTCATTATTGAATAAAATATGAATATGTATCAAAATTTGAAGGTATAGAAATGTATGGCAACAAAATATCTTAAGTGCTATCATGACTAACAAGAATGAAAATTAATCAATACTAGGCCGGGGAGTTAGCTCAGTGGTTCTGGCGCCTGTCTTTCAAGCTCAAGGACCAGGTTCGATCCCCGGTAACCACATAACGATACTGGGCGTGAAGACACACACCCAGCAGCAACCAGTACCACATACCACAGTGCCGGGCATGGTGGCTCATGCCTGTAATCCCAGCACTCAGGAGGCAGAGGCAGGAGGATTGCTGTGATGTGAGTTTGAGGCTGAGCTCAGGGCCAGCCTGAACCATAAAAGCGAGACCCTGTCTCAAAAAAAAAAAAAATTAATCAATACTAAATGAATGAGTTAGAATAAGAAGAAATAAGCTATGGAAAATAAGATAATTAAATCAATGAAGAACTCATTAATCAGGAAATATAAAATGGTATCACTTAAAGATTTTTAAGTCTTCAAAGATCTTTGAAATGTTTACATGGAAGAAAAACACTTTTAGTAAAAACAGATGAGACACAAGACAAATACTGCATCCCAAAGTACAACACAAGGTGCATATGACAAGGCACCTACCCTTCCCACAGCCAGTATGACTTGTGAGAATGATGGTAGAGTGTCAAACGTGGTAAAAACCAAAAAGACATGGGAAAAAAAGAGTTTGCACTATACTGATTGATGAACAAATATTTCACCTTTTAATTACATCATTTCCATATTTTTGAACCACTTGGTAGAAAAGTTCTGTTGGTTTTTATTACTAATAATTCAACTTAAGTGCCCTATTTCTACACAAAAGCACTGAATGTCATTTATCTTCTAAATAAAACACCACCTGCCCTGAGTCTGACAAATATTTGTATATGTATACCTGTAATAGAGATATATGTATATATATGATATTCATTTCATGTTTAGTTAATTCTCAGGTGAAAATAGTACAAGTCTCAGATGAAAAGAATAGTTGAGTCATCTTATATATTTTAAGATATAAAGTATGAAGCACAATTTAGATACATTTCTAAGTTAGTAAATAATTTCATGTAGAGACACCTGATGTAAGAAAGGCCCTGTTCTTACTTCCTGTCCTTTATTTAGAGCTGAATTATCCAGGGCAAATGGTTTAGTATTTGTGAGCATCATAGTTTTTTTTTTTCTATTTGAAAAACAGGCATATATGATTGAAGGCATCAAAATATTTAATCTGTGCAGATTGCTTAGCATAGTTAGCTTGTGATACTTAGGAATTACTACTGTATTTGCTGTCATTATCACTGTAATATATTAAGCATAGTTTATCAGGCGATACAACATGGTCTTATTTTATGAAAAGTTACTGAAGGAAGATGATGTGAAACTAGCCAAGAGACTTTGAGAGCTTCTGTGAGACTGAAGTCATGTCACTGGCTAAGTCATTTCACCTTTGACATCAATTTTTAGTTGCTTTTTCTCTAAGATGTTGATGCTACCTGTCTAGCTTTCTTTGTGGGGCATGTGAAAGCACTTTGCCAAGAGTAAAAAGTTGACGACTAACATGCCTTTTCCTTCCTTCTTTTTTTCTTTCTTGTTTTGTATTACTGGCAGTAATTCCTACTCTATAAAGAAAACTCACACAGGAATCTCATAAAACAATTTTCCAGCATTTCTGTACTGTGTAATCTAGTGCAAGGGTTAGCAAGATTTAGGAAGAATGTAAGACAGATACCCTGACCTCTAGGAGAAAGGCTGATCTAGCACTGGCAGTGACTAGTTACAAAAGGAAGAGCCTGCGAATGGAGAGAGCAGTCTGAAAGGTTTGCCATAACGTGGGGAGGGAGTACTGGGGGCTGTAGTAGAATGATGACACGAGAAAAGGAAATGAGGCACAGGGGTGAGGCTGTGGAGTCAGCTGATACCCATCTTGACTTTTCATCTCCAAATTCTTGGGCAGAGATGACTGATAATCCTAATGACAGTGATGACATTAGTTAATATTTAAGGAGTTCCTCTTATGTGACATTCATAATTACTACTTTACTTGTACTAATTCCTCAGAGCAATTTAAGTAGGTACTACAGTTATCTCTATTTCACAGATAAATATTGTATGCAAGAATACACGAATAGTAAGTAGTAGCTTTGAGACTCAAGTCCCAGGCTATCTGGGCTCCAAAGTCCCTTTGCTCCAAAGTTCCATAGTGATAGTGGTGATGATGACATGAAGAGCAAGTGCTGTGGTACTATGTCAGAGGCTGGATCTGTTTTCTCCTCTCAATTGGGCAGGAGGTGACAGCTCTGTCACGGGAGCTGGCTCAGCAGACCTCCCCTCACACTGAAGCATTAAACCAGGCCAGTGCTCCTGACTGTGCTGCGATTCCTCTGAGTGTACAGTCCACATTCAGGGCATGGAGCATTCAGGGGTGGAAATGGGTCTTGCAGAAAAACAAGTCCTTATTCCCCAAAGCTCTGCCTGCTGCCAAGAGCCCCCGAGGTCCCCTGCATTTGTTATTCAGCAGGAAACTTTCTGATACTTGGAATTCTGACATTCTTAAATCAAAGACCATAGATTATACCTATGCAGAAAGGCTTCCAGGCCTCCAATTTACTAACATAGAACACTGGAACTTAATTTACAACTTATTGTTACTCATAGTCATATCCCTTTCATTCATGGTTTTTAATTTTTCCTTAACTCTTTAAAATTTAATTTTGGCTAACCAGTTCTCATGGGCCAGCTAATGAATTTCTGTGAGCCTTAGTTTCCTCACATAAGAAACGAGGGTAATAGTTGTGGGGTTTAAATGAGATAGTCCATGAAAGTATTTACCACAGTGCTTAACCCACATAGCAAGTACCTAGTAGATGTTAACTATTACATTATCCTCTTTGGTTGCAACAACTTCACCCCACATGAAAGGCAGCTATATCATTCTCATGTAACTGGAAAAATGTAAGTTAATATGTTTTCCCCAAAGAACTGTCTCATATAGAGAAAAATATAAAGCAACATAGGTTTAATCACTCAGGTTAAAAAATAATTTGAGACCATAGGCTGATGGGAAATTAACTATATTTCTAAAAAACTAACTTAAGTAGCTAGAGAAAAATACTGTGTATTGTCATCCAAAAGGCTTGAGGGCAATGGCATTAATGAGACACTAGATCCTTTCAGCTTTGCTCATCCCCATCAGCAATACATTTTTACTTTTAGAGAGTGAAAGAGGTTGAGGTATCTGTGCAGAGTGGTGAAAGTTTCAAGAGAAGGTTATAGAAGATCAAATAGGTCTTCAGCAAACAGAGTGTAAAGGAAAATTCCAGGACAAAGGAATCTGAAGGAGAATTTAAAGTGTAGATAATGTAGCTCAGTGTCCCACAGACCTCAAAGTGTCAGTGAGCGAAGGGGAATGGGAAGTTGGAACTAGTGCTTAAAACCTTAGCACTTAGCTCTGCAAGACTGTGAAAAGGACCGCTGAGGCACAGGGCAGTGGGCAGACAGGGAGCCAGAGCACTGGGACTGTTCTGCTCACTGGTGCCCAGACACTCTTCAGGTTGTTCCTCTTAGTGTCAGGCCTGAGACGATGGCAGAAGAGAGTAGGGATTGATTCAGCCTGGCCCTGAGGCCACGTGGCCAGAGGCGGTACAAATACAGACAAAACTTCAACTCTTTTAAACTTTTTGCATCAATACTCAGTTCCTAGACTCTCTCCAGTATTGTCAGGTTTGGGATTGTTTTGTCCTTGCCCTTTGAGCTATAGCTTCTTTTGACTACAGATTTACACCTTTCTGGCCACTTCTGCCTTTGTCCACCTTGGTTTTGAGGGGACTTGTTCACTTAGTAACTAGTCTTTTTAAGAAAATCAAGGAAAGTAAAAACAGTTACTGTATCTTAGCTGAGAAGTGCCTGGCAACTTGTAAGAAGAGGATCAACAAGTTTATGCCATCATAATGTTTTTCTTTATTCATCTATTCCAAATGGATCACCCCCATTCTCATCTAGGGACAAACACCAGGTCTTTTTATATCTATATAGGCAGACATCTGCATATTTGAATCGCATTAATGATAAAAGTTCAAATGAACAAGCTCAATAAAGTGAAGTATTTCTAAAGTGGGCTGAGAAGTATTTTGAAAAGAGAATACAAATGATTTTGCTTTTCTTTGGTGGTGGTTGTTAACACATCATACACTCAGCCCAGGATATTTAGCTTCCCAGGGAACACAGACTCTGAGTAAAGAAAAATGTAGGCTTTTATGAATCTTAAAGGAGCACAAGTTAAATTTGGTAAATGCAGACACTATTATGAAAGAAGAACAAGGAAAATAGAAATCAAATGTGAAAATAGCTCCAGATATTATATGAAGAAAGAAAAATGAAGTGTTTCTGCTTCCAACTTTTCATAAAATGTTTTGTAGTTAAGAGAAAATGAAGAATCTTTAGCTCATTTATGTTATTTGCCTACCTTTTTGAATGTAAAACAAAGAAAATCCTTGAAGGTAGGAAAGACAGTGGGAAATGGAAAGTGTTTCCAGGCAACATTTTCCATTTTAAAGGAAAAACAAATCAGACTAGAAAAATAGTATATAAGCATGGATCAACAGCACTGATATTTACCTTGTGGAAAAGACCTCAGTAATCTACCATATCCCGTTTGTTTTCTACATTAAATCCTCTATGAATCAGCTGCAGGTAATGTCATACACAGTTACTTGTTGGAGGAAGAAAAGGCAAAAAGCTGCCTGAACTCAGAAAAACATCTGCAATCTTGTCTTCTTGAAATAGGACATGAAAATTGTTGCCCAGCTGTAACAGAAGTGTCTCTTGATTTCACGCAAATATAAGAAATATAGAAATTGAGCTAAAAGATTAGATGACCTACTAAAACAATTGATAAACACAAACCAAAGGGGATATATACCAAGGGGAAGAGACTATGACAACCCTAGAAGATTGTTTAATATAATGTCAAAAGCTACTAACACAAAAGGCTCCAATTTACTCCTGTCTCCAGATGCTGAAAAAGCTTTTGACAGTTAATTGGAAGCTTTTATTTTTGACACTGAAAAGCATGGGCTTGCCACAAAAATTATTTCATTGGAAGAGACATTACCTGATCCTCCAAAGGCCAAAATTAAGGTTAATGTGTATAATTGGAGACCATTTCTTTTCTTTTCTTTCTTCTTCTTCCTTTCTTTTTTTTAACAAGGAAGCAACCATAGGCTGTCTATGTCTCTCTCTATTATTTAGTTCATCAGTAGACTCTTTGGCAGCCAGGAAGAAGGAATAAAAGTGGGACACTTAAGTCCCACAGTTGTATTGTTAGTAGATAATGTGGCTCATTTCTGCATTGCATGCAAACTTGTGAAATCCACTTCTGGGAAGTCAAGTACAGGGCAAATCTCCTCTCCTACTGAAGGGGCTGCTTGGTTTAGTTCAAAAGGTATTTTCCCCTTAGTATTAAATTCTTTATTGCTTAATAAAAATGTGTTGCAGGTGGTGCGTTCTTTGTCCCTGGGAATAATATCACATCCCAGTTTCAGCTTGCTTCCTCTCTCCGTGGCTGGCTTTTGCCCAGAGAATTGCTGAGAAACAGTGGAACAGACTTTGCAGTAAGAACTTGCATGGTTACTTTCCCTGGTTTGCTCTTTCCTTTCTGGTCAAATATGTACATAGCTCAAATCATCTTGTTAGTAAATAGGTCATGAATGAATGAAGCGTGCTTATATATTAACATAAAATACATCATGTATCATAAAAAACACATTTTTGGGAGTTGCTTTTATGAAGCTGGTTTCCCTTTGTAACTCTAAATGTGGAAGTCTTGTTGCATTGTACAGTCTGTGCCGTTTCTACTTTGCGATAGTTTCATATGTGTGAGTGAAGCTAGAAAATGAACCCATGACTCTCCATGTGACAGGCGATCCCTCTACTCCTGAGCCACTCCCTTAGCCCTTCTCTTTCTCTTTCTTAAATAGCCTTATTGAACTGTATTTTACATATGATGCGATATCCATTTACAATGTAGAATCATATGTGTGATTTGTGTCCTGCTTTTTTCACTTAGTCTAATACTTTCAAGATTCTTCCATGTTGGGATGTGTCAGAACTTCATTTCTCTTCACAAATATGTAATGTTTCCCTCTGTGTGTATATCAAATTTTGTTGACCCATTTATCCATGGTTGGACACTTAAGGTTTTTTTTTCCCTTACCTTTGAGCATTCTGAATAATGCTGTTAAAATCGTCCATGTACAAGTATTTATATGACTTTTGCTGTGTTTCCTAGGTAGAGAGACTGGGTGGGGAGCACCTCTGTAACTAGCACTCTGGGAGGCTCCGTCAGGAGAACTGCAAGTTTACTCCAGCTTGGCAAAGCCCTGTCTAAAACAGAAAAACAGAAGCCTGGAGATGAAGCTCAGTTTTAACAGCCTGTTTAATCCCTACTACTGGGGAGAAATGTCTGTACATAGGAGTAGAAACCTTTGATTGTATGGTAACTCTATGTTTAAACTTCTGAAGATGGCCAGACTCTTCCAAGGTGGCTGCAACATTTTTTATCCCATAAATGAGGGCTACAGTTTCTCCAGATCCTCAACATTTACTTGCTATTATTTGTCATTGTTATTATAACGATCCTAGTGGGTGTGATGGGGCATTTTGTGGTTTTCATCAATGTTTATATCATGTACATGAAGTAAAGTGTCATTTCAGGGGCTTATTGCTTCTGTGTATTTTTTGTTGAGAAATGTTTATTTACAACTTCGCCTATTTTAAAATTCAATTATCTGTCTCATTATTGTTTTGATATTTTTATATACTTTACATATAGCCCTTTATTATATATTTGATTGCCCATATTTGCTCTGACTCTGAGTAGTCTTTTCACTTTCTTGATAAGCTCCTCCAAACCACTGAAGTTTTAGGTTTGAGAAAGGTCAGCCTGCCTGTCTCCACTTTGATTGCTGTGCTCTGTGTGAGACATCTAGGAGACCATTGCCGAGTCTAAGGTCATGATGAGTTATACCTCTGCTGCCTTCTAAGGGTTTTGAACAGAAGTACAACTGCTTTTTGTGCAGTGATGTGTATTTTACATCATTACTTCTCAAACTACCTAGTAGTGTTCCTTTAATTTTTATGTGCAGGAGCAGGTAATATTCAAATAATGTTAAAACTGCTGCTTTTTTAAAATTCTGGATATATTTCCATTTTTCTTCCATTTTTCTTGACTAATGGCTCTAGCTAAAACCTCCAGGGCAATGTTAAAGGCAAGTGTTGAGAACAGATTTTCTTGGTCTTTTCTTTGGTTTTTAGAAGGAAAGCATTAATCCACAGTGTGATGTGAGATTATTGGTAGATGCCTTTTATTATGTTGAGGAAGTTGTCATTTATTCTTTGGTTATTGGGTCTTGTTAGCATTAAGAAAAGGAATTGGATTTTGCCAAGAATTTTTTTCTACATTAACTTGAACAGTGATGCACATTCTGTCCTTTGTTCTATTGTTTTTAGTTTTGATTACTAAAGCAGCTTTGCATTCCTGGTATTAATGACAGTTGTCATTTTTAATAGTCCATTTTATGGATTGCTACATTAGTTTGTCACTATTTTGTTGAAGATTTTTTTCATCTATCTTCATAAGACATCAGGTTGTAGTTTTTTAATCTTTTGACATCTTTGGTTTTGGAGTTAGATGATGCTGGTTTTGTAAATGATTTGGGAAGTATTCTGTCATTTTCTGTGTTTTGAAATTATCTATGAAGAACTTATTTTAAGTCATCCTTAAATGATTGATAGACTAAATGGGCCCATGGATACATTTAGATTTTTAAATTTAATCCTGAGTCCACTTCTATTGATTATGTCTTGGTAGGAATTTTTCTATATCCAAATTACTGACATTTTCAGTGTTCATATACTCTCATATGATCCATTTTATTTTTTTCAGCTCAGTAGTAATGTCTTCACTTTTAATACTTTTTTTTGTCATTTGTATCTTTTTTAGTCCATCAAAGCTGTCAATTTTGCAGACTTTTTTGATCTTTTCAAATTAAACACTTTTCCTATGGTTGATTTCTATTTTTCATTAATTTCCGCTCTTTTTATTATTTTCCTTCTCCTGACACTTTTTTTTACTTTCTTTTCTTTTTTGTGTGTCCTCAGTTGGAAGGTAAATATACTCATTTGCAGTTTCTTTTTTTCCCTATGTGCATTAGCAGCTATAAATTTCCTTCTAAGTATTGTTTCAGCAGCATCTTCTAAGGTTCAGTATTTTCATTTTTATTCACCCCAAGCTCTTTTCTCACTTAGTGCAATTATTTTCTTACATATTGATTATTTATACAATTTCCATATATTTAAAAATTCCCCAAATTTCTTTGCCTATTTTATTAATATTATCTATCCTATTGAAATCTTTATTGGTACATTACATATACATATCATGATTGCACTCTGCAATGAGAATTTGTACCGGTATATGACACAACTTAATTCTCATTTTATCCCATAGCCCTACCCACCCCACCACCCCCCCATACACATAAACTTTGTTTCCTTTCTTTTTTGTTATAATCTCATTATTTTTCCCCTTCACCATATTTCACTTTGAGTATTTTCTGTTTCACAATATATATCATACAATTCTAGAACTTATTTACTTCTTTATTTTCTCATACCAGAGAAAAGATGTGACATTTGCATATCTGTGACCTATTTATTTCACTTATGAGGATATCCTCAAGGTAAGTCCATTTAAGTGTAAATGACTCAAACTTATCATTTCTTTTTTCTTTTTCTTTTTTTCTTTTTTTTGAGACAGGGTCTTGCTTTGTGGTTCAGGCTGCCCTGAGCTCAGCCTCCAACTCACATCACAGCAACCCTCCTGCCTCTGCGTCCCGAGTGCTGGGATTACAGGCATGAGCCACCATGCCCGGCACTGTGGTATGTGGTACTGGTATGATATGTGGTTACCGGGGATCGAACCTGGGTCCTTATGCTTGCAAGACAGGCACTGGAACCATTGAGCTAACTCCCTGGCCCAAACTTATCATTTCTTATGTCAGAGTAACACTACATTCTGTACAAGAACCACAGCTTTCTTATCCAGTCTCCAGTTGATGGACATTTGGGTTATTTCCGAGATTTAGCAATCACAAACTGAGATGCTATAAACATGGGTGCACATATGTCACTTGATATGAGTCTTTTAATTCTTTTGTGTGTATAACTAGCAGAGCAATGCCGGGTCAAATGGGACCTCCAATCCTAGCTCCTATATAGTTTATTTTGTTTGCTTCTGTGAATTTGAGTTACCATCTGGTACCAATACAAATTATTCCCATATACTTTCTTTGTGCTGTTGTGGTGACATAGATTCCATTTTTTTCCTGTTGTAGTGTCAGGAATATATTATATGCATATTATTTTATAAAATTTCCTTTGCAATACTTTAAGATGAGGAAGGAGAGTAACAGTTTACACTATCCTTTATAATTCCATAACTACCTTTCACCAATGTTGTGCTGTGCTCAATTTGTTGCTGAGTGGCTTGTTTTCAGCCTGCAGAAAATAACTAATAATTTCTTGTGAGTATGTCATAGCAGCACGTTGTCTGTTTTTATGTATCTACAATGTCTTTATTTTATCTTCATTTTGAAAACAGTGCTGCCCATCTCATCACATCCTACCCATGCGGGGCCATCCAGCGGCGTCGTTGCTGTAACCACCTCTGTCTGTCTTTACAGGAGAATGTTAGAAACTGTCCACTGATAATCAGCTTTAACAGAAAATAATAATCAACTTCTACGTGCTCATATTTTCTAGCCTTCTGTTGCTTCCTAAATCTGGACAGCTAAGTCAACATTGCTGTTTCCCTACCTCTGATTTTCGTAGTTTTAAGTTAAATAGAGAAGCCTCCGTCAACCTCCGCCCTCCTCCTCCTGCTCCCCAGATCAGTGTTGAATCTCTTGCCTCCACCTGCTCCCCTGACTCGCTTCAAGTTTCAAAATTCAGTAGGCCTCTCTGCATTTGTATATTATCACTGTTGCTACAATTTACTATTATGTAAGTATGATTATATTTTAATACTTTCTATAAAGATTGAAAGGCAAAAATGCTGTATTTATATTTTTATCATTACTGAATATGATTTGCCTGAGACATTTTAGAGGAATTATTCTCCTCTTCCCTTCTTCCTTCCTTCCTTCTTTTCTTTCCTTTTAATTTTCTGTCTTTCTCTTTCTTCCATTCACTCTATTTCTTTCTCCCTTCCTTTTCTTCCTTTCTTCCTCTTTCCCTCTCCATTCATTTACCTGTCCTCTCCCCCTCTCCCCTCTCCTTCCCTTCCCCACTTCTTCCCTCTTTTCCTCTCCCCTCTCCTTTTGTTTCTCTCTCTCTCTCTCTTTTTTTTTCTCTTGAACCATATACTATTTAAGACAATATTCTTAGGTTTCTTCTTTTATACTTCTAAAACTTACAATCATACCAGACGTGATTACCTGAAAAATTATGTTGAAATGTTTATTGTAATTCCCATAAAGTTATAGTTTAATTTATGAACAGTTCACAACTGTATATAGAACTGCTTCCTACTCAGGAATATAAACTGCCAGTAGAGAGATTTGTTGATAGCCCTCAAAATAGTTCTATTTTTCCATAAAGTATTAAATACTTTAAATTTAAAAATTCCTCAGTCTCCCATACTTTTTGTTTTGGTTTTTAAAAAAAAATTTATATTTTTAAGAAGCTTTGAAGAGTACTTATTTTTTTTTTGTAGAGTAAGATACAGTGCTCCTTGGAGTGGGATATGTAACATATTGTACTTACCTCCTCATCCATCTCTTTTGGTTTTATGATAAGGTTTCTTAAAGCTTGTTCCTCTCAATTCTATTTATTATTACATGGAGAAAGTCTTCATAGTCCAATAAAATTTGCAAATTTTATTATAAAATAAAGATAAACATGATTTTTTTTTACAAAATGGAGGATGTTCTGAAATCCATAATACACAAATTTAGCATATAAGTCTCCAAAAGAAGAATGCAAAATCTCCGAGGAGCTCCTCTTATCTAATGTGTTAGTGTTCTCTATTGTTTGATGAGCTCTTTATGTTGTCAATGTTGTATGTGCCTAATTGAGTAGCTTACCTTGGAAGAACTATTAAAATAGACTTGTGTGAGTGTGGTGAGAGAGCTGTGTACTTGTGTTAGAAAGGAAGCCAAGTATGTCAACAGCTTAGTCCATTCTGCTCTATTGTACAACATATTAGATCAGGTGAGGAGAGTGAAAACTGGTACCAACTGTCTTAAAGAATGATTGCAATCTCAGAAACTTTCTAGTTTACTGAGACTTGTACCAAGTGTCTTTCTTTTGATTCAAGGGAATAGCAAGACCATTGATAGCAGCATTTCTTTTACTGCATGAGGAGACAGAACCAAAATGGCTCAGTGATGAATCTAAGGTCGTGCAAGTAGAATGTCAGTTTGGATCAGAGCAGATTCATTTGACTGCCCCTCCATCACGTTCCATACATCGTCTGACTTCCTCTTGCAAAGTAGGTATAAGGAAGGGTGTAATGGGACCTGGAAAAAGGAAAACCAAATAGGAGCTAAGAATTTTGGAACATCAAAATAATTTAATTGGATCCCAAATGAATTATGATGTGTAGGATTCCAAGTTATAACCTAAATACTAAGCCTGCATAAAGCTAATTTAAACATAACTGAAGTGAACTAAATAGAATGACTGTCTCAAGTTAATTGGAAAAAATAAAATAATTATAATGAATGTGCTGAACAGAATTTCATCTATATCAGACTATAACTATTAAACTTATATTTCAACAAGGTGAGAAAGTTGGGAATCCCTTGAAGGCTGAAAAAAGTTACCCAAACCTAATTTGAAATACATTGTAGATGCAGTTGTAGATATTATTGAACACAGAGTAAATCTTTTGGTTTTTTACTGCCAATATATTGCATCCAGAGAGACTAGTTTTTGCCAACCAGTGGGTGTGTACACATAAAATGGCCCCTGAGAGAAGTCTGCAAAATTGCAGGTTAGCACCTTTTGTTTATTAAACATAATTGCAAAGGGAGAAGGTCCACTTCTTTTGGCTTCTCCCATTTTTTGCTTCTTTCCCAAATTTTATGACTTTTTCTCTTCTGCCTTCCAGAACCCAACAAGCAATGATTTGGCTTTAACAAACAGTAGCCATCAATGTGTATGTTCTTTTTTGTCCTTTGTGATCCCCTGTTAAAGAATGTAATCTGGAGTAAATTATTAGGCATCTGCAGATGATCAATCACAAATTTAGGATTTTCATATGTGAATGAGATAGGGAATATTATCTTGTGTCAACATACAGCCAAAACCTTTACACAGAGCGTGTCTGTATAAGTCCAGTTGGCCCTGTCTCTTGTGTGCATCTGCCCCTCTTAACAAGTGGTGCCCTGTATTGCCTTGGGATCCACATGAGCTTCCACAGCACGCAGGCCCTCAGCAAACATTGCTTCTCTACTTGGGTCACTCAGCCTCTGCAATGGGAGCCAAATGAGCCTTTACTGTATACAAATTACCTTGTCAGGGATACACAAGTACACAAGCATGTGGCGGATCAAGACCGGTTAATGTATTTCTGAGTAGATCGAAGCAGCTGACTACTTATGTGACTCTTATTCTTAAATGGACTACTTAGTCTCTTTCTTTAACAATTTAATGATACCTGAGTATTCTCTTTCTATTTTTTGCTTCAAATTCAGAGCCCACTGGATATACTTATTAAGAGGAAGACTTGGAAGGGGGAGTTAAAGCACTGACCTACTTCTTCCCCATCCCTTTACTTGGGCAAATAGAGGGTGAGCGAGTACATTAACTGATGGGAAATATAAGAACATTTTGTCATTATATCCTCAAAGTACAGATCTTTGCTGTTCCTGCTTCTGAGTCAACTTTAGTTCCTCGCTAAGGAATTTGGTAGCGCTCCCTCCTTCTCTACCCACTTCCTTTACTCTGTCCCCTTAGTGGGCTCCAGATATGATCTGGTTGGTTTTAAAAGCAACATTTTTTATAATCATTTATGTCAATTGCTTGACTTTTATGCTCAGTGAGCTTATATCATTAAGTATAAGTTGGATAAACTTTGTTATAAATTATGTGCGATAATAAGGTTGAACTTTATTTAAATGAAGTTAGTGGTGTTTCTGATAAAATATGATCATTTGACTTCAGTTTTTAAAATTTGAGAAGTTGCTACTAATTTAAGTTGTTACAATGAAATTCAAGTCAATGCTGATTAAATTAGTGGATTCCTTTATTCATTTGGAAAGTTTTTATTCCCCTTGAAGAACTAAAAGTCGAGGATGGAGAACAAATAAACGAACTGACATTTATTACGCAGTGCAATACGTTACTAGATAACTGATTTTATTGCAGAGAAACAATAAAAGATACAGTCCAGTGAGGGAATTCTAGGAAGGTCAGGGTGATGACAGATCAGCGTGAGAGGTGAACCTGATAACCACTACACTACGGAAACTCAGATCAGTGTGTTAGTGAGATGGAGAAGAGGATGCTAACGAGGCAGGCAGGACTCGATCATCGAGGGCATTGGGCATCTCAGCCTGAGTAGGAGAACAATCCATGTAAGAGATATCTCTCTTTCTTAGCCGGACAGCATTCAGTTATATAATGTTTTCTATTGCAATTGTGTTTAATGAGCTCTTGTTATATGCTTAGAATTTTCCTATTCCCTATGATGACCACATTTTCCATAAGGACATGTCAAGCAAAGTTATTACATGAGGTTGGCTTTTTGATGCATAAATTTACATTCAAGATACTATGACTAATAAACTATCACCACACTTTTCTTCTTTATGTGTTATACATTTTAAAACAAAATCTACCTCTTCTTGTATCTGTTAATTGAAATATATCCAAGTTTTTCACTGAAACTTGTCAATGTCTTTTCAATATGAAACAGGTGTGAAAATTTAGTTCTTGCAGTTCAGTTTTTTTCCAGTTAATTTTCTAAAACACAGACTTTTCAAAGTATAAGAAAAAAAAAAAACAACAGAAAACTGAATCACACTGGCACATAAGGTGTGGAGTCACCAAGATGGACTGAGGTGTACACAGATTGGGCAGAAGTGCCTTTCTAATGCTGGCTATGCAGGCAGGAGGCAGTACTGTTTGCTTGTCTAGTGTCTCTGCCTCCTCTTGCTGTCACAGCTCTGCAGTCTAGCAGCGGTGCCACTGGACACAACACCGCTGCAACTATTTTGCTGGCTTAAAGAGACAGGAAGTCTCCTCCTTGGTGCGAACCTCCTAATCCAAAATAGACTGATATTTTTGAACAGTTTTGTTTTTTATTGAAACCTACTCTGCAACAATTGCCTTCCACATGCTTTTCACAACTTCTGAACAACAATGCATGAGCCACAGTTCGCAAGCCAGAGAACTGTGACCGCAAGATGCTGAGTAACGGGCTGCCATCAGCACGTGCACGAGGAGAGCTGCTCTGTACTGGTCAAGTGGGTCATTCTGTGCTGTGGGCTCTCCTCCTCTAAGTAGTCATCTGTTAGATATAATTCACATAATTTTATGTTAGCTCTTTAAAACTGTAAATTCAGTGACTTCAGTATATTTATAAGATTTCCGACCATCACTGCTGTTTAGTCACCCCTCCAAAGAAACTATTCTGTTAGTATTCTGTCCCAAATCTCTGTACCCCTGCCAGAGGCTTCTAATTTGTTTCCTGTATCTAGGGATTTATTCATTCCTGGCCCTTCATATATATTTATTTCACATATGGCTTTTTGCATTTGTTTCTTAGTCTTGTGCTTTCAAGGTTCATCCTTGTAATAAGTGTGGACTAGTATTTCATTAATTTCTGTGGCTAAATAGTAGTACTTCTTATACACACAGCACATTTGTGTTTGTTGACTCAGAAGTTAATGGATATTTGGGTTTGAAACTTTTTTTACTCTTTTCAAAAATGTTGCTATGGCTTTATGATTTTAGGCTGCACTAGAAATCGATTATGACAAGATGCAGTATTGTATTATAATTACCCAGGACTTTGTCATTTTCTTTCTTGCTACTCCATAAACTCTAAAAGTGCAAGAAGCTCGCTTGCATTATTAGGCATTTATGTCACATCATTATGTGAGAAATATATACTTGACTAAATGAAAGCAGGCAGTTCTGTAGCTCTGGGTGAGAACTTGGAGCTGCTCATCTGCGCGCCCCATGTGCGTGCACCGAGGGGCACATCCCCACTGTGAAGTGCATAGTCTGAGGGTGAGGCTCCTGCTCCAGATTTTCCTGACATTTTTGATTGTTGGGAGAGTGAAGGTTACATTGATATTGCAGCCTCATAATTTGTTTGGATGCATCGAATGTTATCACCTATCAACAAAGGTCAGAGGAAAGCTGGATCTGCTTTGACAGCTTATGCTGGGAGCATTGGGAACTTCTATCAGTGAGAGAAGTAGACCATGAGCCCAAATTTGTCTGTGTCCTGCCAGTTAAACCTGCCTGGCTGGCCATGTGTCACCGCCTCACTGGGTTTTCCCAATGAGGACCTTTGAAAAATCCATCAGTGTTCAATTTACCTCCCATCCCACACACTTTCACTTCTAGTTTTCATTTTCCACTTTCTCTGCACTTTGGAGTTTAGTGCAAAATTCAACATTTCTAATTCTCTCCTTCAAAGATATGAGGATGTAATCAGAACCCAAATTACTTTATTTCTTAGTTGTTCCAGTTGAAGCTCTGGCTGCTGGGGCCTGCTTTCCCTCAGGACAACCTACCTCTTCTCTGGAGCGCAGCAGGCCCCAGAGGAGTGCTGGGCCCGAGGAGGCCGGTGGCGGTCACCCTGCATGTGGGGACTTCTTTGGCTGCTTCTGCTTCCCCCCCTCACATGCGTCTGCCTACTCCTTACCCTCGTGAGAATGACACAGGGAGAGTGGAGCTGCCAGATTTCTTGTGTGCATGTCTGTGGGAGGGAGACGAGGAGGGCTGGCAGCCACAAACCGAGCGGGCTCTGTTCCATCCATCTTTTTTGATTAAAGTGAAACAGATTCAAGCTGCTGTCTGGGAGCTGTGGTAGGAGCTGTAGCTTGGAGCTAATTCCTGGAACATCTATTCTAGACTTTGCACCCATTTCTACCCCTGGAATAACTCATAAACTGAGGAAATGATGAAATCTAGAAGTTTTCATGGTATATGGTCAACATTTGGGTCATAATCTTTATCCATGTTCAAAAATCAAGTAAATTTCTGTGAAAATATAATCAAGATGTCATTAAAAGTTTGAGGTATTTTTGCTGAGATGTTCCCTGACTTCATAATTTAAGATATAGTACTGAGGATTGAACCCAGGAAGTTTACAATAAGCCATGGCCCTCGCTGTTCTAGAATTCTAAACATTTCAACAGGAGTCTCATTAAGTCGTTGTGTTGCTCAGGTTGGGCTTCAGCTTGTGCCTCTCCTGCCTCAGCCTCCCAGAGTGGTAGGATGACAAGGATGCACCACTATGACCAGCCAGTCTTGGTTTTCATCTTCATGTTATTTTATTGCTGTCACTGTGGCTCAGTGTGGGGACGATGGGTTAACTTCAAAGCAGTTGTCTTATAATACCATGTAATGTACAGATTCAGTGAATGCTTTGACTCACTTATATTTCTGTGTCCAGTTAATGCAATCAATCAATTCCAGGTCCTCCTGAAAAGTTCCGTTAGTGTCCTCGTTCACACAATTCCTTGCTGGTCTCATCCAATCTATGGAGGGATTGTTAAGCATTAAGGTATAAATAAGTGGGGTAATAAAATTTCTTCTGGATCTGAGCTTCCCTGTTGAAATTTTAGTGACCCAATCCCCTCTACTACACCAGTATCCTGGCAGAATTCACTGATTCTGGGAACAAATAAAAAACCTCTGTAGTCTCTAACATTAAGCTCTGCTCAGCTGTAGAAAATATTATTTGCCACACTCTTCTGCAGCTAGTTTCAAAAGCACGTTGCAGCTGCAGACATGAGGATCATTGCTCTACCTGCTGGTGTGGATGATTTTTGGTGCTTTTTGGCCAGTGTAAGAACTGCTGAAGCAACAAAGTTGTACAATAAAATGTTGCTTCTTTTACTTTCTCCATCATTACTCAGAAAGTTCCTATTACAACATTTTTTTAAAATTAAGATTTAAGGGTAGTCTCCTATTTTCTTGAGAAGTTTGAAATAAATTCCCAAGGGATGTGTGACAGGATACATTAGAGGTGTTCCACATTGCTGTGAAAGTACCTTCTTCAGGGAACAGATACCAGCCACGCGAGGTTTTCGGATGTCAGTGTGAAAGCCCTCATCTTTTAAAGATGACTTCATCTTCCATCCTTAGAAAAATTGTGTAGAACTAGTCATCCTGGGAATGGGATACATCAGGCTGTTATGAGTAAGATGCTTGTAGCTTTCCTTGGAATATTAGTAAGAGTAAACTATTACACTATGGCAATAAACAACCAAAAAACTCAATGGCTTAAGATAAATTGTTGCATCTTGCTAATACTACAGGACCAAATATATTCACGTCAGTGCTATTTAGAAGCTCACACTAACAGAGACTTTCATTCATTGTTTTATGATTCTTCCATCTTGGAAAGGATTCAACAAACCGTGAGTTCATTATACCAGTAGAACAGGTCAAGTAGACTCCTTTTAAATGCTTCCATTTTAAATGCTTGCATGTTAAAGCAGTAAATGGTGCTGCTGTTTACTTTTTCCAGCCAAAGTAAGTCACATGGTCTTTTCTTCCAAAGAGGAGAGGAGCCAAAAATCTTGATAAATTCTGCAAGTAAGGGGATAACAGCTTCATTAGCAAGTTGGTTGGAAAGATGTCTGAGTGGGTGGGACAAGATTCAGGGTAAGGCTAGAATTCTGGTGATGGATTGTCTGTTTATATATTTATGGTGTCTGTCAGAGGAGCCTAAGGAAACAAACCAAAAGGCACACAAAGTCTAAAACAAGTTCTTTTGCATTAGTAAAGTGATTTGGATATTCATCCTTTACAAAGAGCATGGCATGCCCGGGAGTCCGCTGGGGAGGCCACTGAGGCCTACCTTTGACTTTCTGTGGCTGCCTGAGGACCCTGGAGGGCATGGGAGCCATGGAACACCCTGGAAGTCCTGCTGGTTCCCTGACTGGCTTCGTGCACCGTGCACCTGTAGGGAGGATAGCGCCTACCCTGTGGGTTTGAAGTAACAGGTAAACGAACTTGAAGCAAGTCTAAAGAAGGTTGGCCAGTTACTTAGAAAATTCAACAGCTTGCTTTGAACAAACTAACAAATAAGAAAAACATGACTTTTTAAAATGATTTAGAATTTTCAACAATTCAATAATTGTTCAAATGGACAATATTAGGCAAATATAATTGCCTTATATTTCATTAGGCACTTTTTATCATTATACATGATCTCAATCAGTTCTTAAGAAAATATAACAAGTAATTTCCCTCATTGCCTGTTCTATTTATTCTCTTTACCTCTGTCTAGCACTTTAAATATTTACTTTTTTTAATTGTGTGTCTTACCCACTAGAATTCAAACTCAGTGAGGACACTTTTTCTGCACTGTGATAGCCTCAAAACCAACAACAATGCCCAGCATAAGTTAGTCCCTTATCACATATTTAGTTAAAAAAAACTGGAATCAGTAATGTGGGTGTTTTCTTGCTACATTCTTTGAAGTTAGAATTGTATGAGTGATTGGAAATCACTCTGCTGATGCTTCAGCAGTCTTTGGGCCATCCTGTGTCTCAGGCTTTGGACACCATGTGAGGGAGATGCAGATCCCTGCCCCAGGTTGGGGTGGAAAGGGACAGCCATCAGACAGAATACACATATTG
>PVIR01000063.1:251237-317484 GCA_004026965.1 Petromus typicus | reverse complement strand
AGGGTCTCGCTTTGTGGTTCAGGCTGGCCCTGAGCTCAGCCTCAAACTCACATCACAATCCTCCTGCCTCTGCCTCCCGAGTGCTGGGATTACAGGCGTGAGCCACCACGCCCGGCACTGTGGTATGTGATACTGGTTGCTGCTGGATGTGGGTCTCCACACCCAGTATTGTTATGTGGTTACCGGGGAATCGAACCCGAGCCCTTGTGCTTGCAAGACAGGCGCCAGAACCACTGAGCTAACTCCCCGGCCCCATGTTACCATTTTTAAAAGTCTTTTTAAAATTTGATTTTATTGATACGTTTTATACATACATTATGATCACATTCATCATTAAGAATTTGTACCTATACATGACACATCTCGATTCTCATTTATTTCCTCTTTCCCTTGCCCTCGCTACAGACACTGCCCTTTTTATACTTTGTTTCCTTTTTTCTTTTCTTTTCTTTCTTTTTTTTTTTTTTTTTTGAGACAGTGTCTCGCTTTGTGGTTCAGGCTGGCCCTGAGCTCAGCCTCAAACTCACATCAGAGCAATCCTCCTGCCTGTGCCTCCAGAGTGCTGGGATTATAGGCATGTAGCATCATGCCTGGCTATAGGAGAACTCTCGAGAAAAGAAATATGTGACTTACAAACATTCCTAAATGGTAGTTTGCCATTTTTCTTCCCTTTCTTACTCCTTGACTTGTTTTCTGTTACTTTTATTATACTTTAAAATTTTAAATTTTTATTGCTCTTATGATGTAACAAGCCTACTCACAACTAATAACAAGAATATTGCTATCAGTACTAGAGGAGGGTTTATATATTCTGTAAATAAAAATCTAATTTTATTTATTTTATGTGGGGTTTCTTTTTTTCTTTTTCTTTTAAGGTTATTGAGACAGGGTCTCACTTTGTAGTCCAGGCTGGCCCTGAACTCACTATGTAGCACAGGCAAGCCTGGAACTCTGCGCAGTCCTCCTGTTTGCCTCCCAAGTGCTATGATTACAGGCGTGAGCCACCATGCCTGGCATTGTGGTATATGGTACCTAGGTTGAAACTCTCAAGACCTTGTGTTTGCCAGGCAGATGCTGGAACCATTGAGCTAAATCTCCGGCCCTTAAGTTTTCTATTTGTGATTACAAATATAAATTGTTAGTTATCAGCAACTAACATAATTTCAGGTCATGATAAATGCTGTGTAAGTAAGAGGAGGTAAAAGGTAACCTTGTTGAAGATATTTGGAGAAGGCCTGATCAAGTAGATGACGTTTATGCAGGAACCTATTTAAGAAGAATGAGCTATAAATTGATGGGGGAAAAAAGTGTATGTAGAATTTCTGTGATGGAAATGACCTTGGTAGATTTGAGTGGTAGAAGTCATTTTTACTAAGACGGGGGGCCAGAAAACAAATCCTGCCGTGGAGGTATTAATGTTTTGAAAGAAAAGTTCAACCTAAATTTTGTCTTTAAAAATAGAGATTTAGGGTGAAAGTAGGGAGAAAGGGCAAGAATAGAAGCTCGGGTCAGTTAAGAGTCCCATCTGCAGTGGTATAGTTTAGTGGGAGTTGGTGGTTGCGTGGCCTAGCATAATGGCAGGGATGGATAACCAGGAGCTGTCAGATTAGGTATATATTGTGTTTTGAGAGTAGGACTTAAAAGACAAAGTATATGTTGTTTGTAAGAGAAGAAACACTGATAAGGAATAACTCTTGAATAATAGAGGGGAGGTGCTATTGAGAGAATAAGCAAGGGATTCGAAGTCAGATCTGATTTAAATCTCACATCTACAACCTACCAGGTGTGTGTCCTTTCATGAGTTTACTAAGCTTCTCTGGGCTTTTGTTCCCCTATCATACTGGAGGTATTTTGACTGTACATGTACATGTAAAGGCCATTGGCCCATCCATATATGGTCTATGTTAACTTCTTTCTCCTTCTAGGTGAAACTTTTAGGATTGTTTGTTTAGTATTACTAATATCAGAAAACACAGTTAAGTTTCAGACCTTAGGAAACGTTCTTTTGGAACTTAGGCATTTATAAATTGAATTTTTGATCGAAAAACTATTATATCACATGTTGATGATCTTCAATCTGCATTTCTTTTATAGAATTAATGTAGTTGGTGCTTGTAGCTTATGTTTTTAAAAAATAGTATGAGAATATTTCAGTTTATCTTTTCAATACATAGCAAGAAAAAAACTAGGAAATCTTAAGAATAGGGTCATTTGAGAGGCACTTTTAAGGATCATTCATGTTTATATATAGTACTTATGACAGTCTTAAAAATGTTATCTTAAATAATTTACAATCAGTCATAATTATAGATTTTCATTTTGAATTTTCTTTCTCTAGGTAAAGCTGTACTTCACAAAAACAGTAGAGGAGCCATCAAATCCAGAGGCTAGCAGTTCAACTTCTGTAACGCCAGATGTTAGTGACAATGAACCTGATCATTATAGATATTCTGACACCACTGACTCTGACCCAGAGAACGAGCCTTTTGATGAAGATCAGCACACACAAATTACGAAAGTCTGATTTTTTTTTTTTATCAAGAGGGATTAAAAACCATGAAAACAAACTTGAATAAACTGAAAATGGACCTTTTTTTTTTTTTTTTTTTAAATGGCAATAGGACATTGTGTCAGATTACCAGTTATAGGAACAATTCTCTTTTCCTGACCAATCTTGTTTTACCCTATACATCCACAGGGTTTTGACACTTGTTGTCCAGTTGAAAAAGGTTGTGTAGCTGTGTTATGTATATACCTTTTTGTGTCAAAAGGACATTTAAAATTCAATTAGGATAAATAAAAATGGCACTTTCCCATTTTATTCCAGTTTTCTAAAAGTGGAGACAGACTGATGTGTATACTTGGGGATTTTTCCTTTTGTGTTCTGTCACCAATTGAAGTGGCTAAAGAGCTTTGCGAATTACAGGTTCACATCCTATAATAGACCCCTTTGCACTTGTGGCAACAGATAAGTTCGCAGTTGGCTAAGAGAAGTTTCTAAAGGGTTTTGTACATCCTAATGCATGTATTTGGGTAGGGGAATGGAGGGAGTACTCAGAAAGGAATACATTTTGTGCTGGACTCTGGACCATATACCATCTCCAGCTCTTTCCATGCACCTTTCTTTAGCATGCTGCAGTTATTAACCTGGACATTTGAGGAATTGGCCGCTGTCACTGCTTGTTGTTTGTGCATTTTTTAAAAAAGCATATTGGTGCTAGTAAAGGCAGCTAGAGGGAGTGAATCTGTATTGGGGTACAGGAATGAACCTTCTGCAACATCTTAAGAATCCACAAATGAAGGGAAATAAAAGTGATGTGGTCATAGATAAGAAACACAGCAACAATGACTTAACCATATAAATGTGGAGGCTATCAACAAAGAATGGGCTTGAAACATTATTATAAAAATTGACAATGATTTCTTAAATATGTTTTTTCAGTTGTCATGACTGCTCCATCTCCTGTGTAATCAAGACCAGTGCTAAAAGTCAGATGCTATTAGTACGTACATCAGTCAACAACTTACTTTTATTAGGTTTCAATCATATACCTGCTGTGGATGCTTCATGTGCTGCGTACAAGCTTCTTTTTACTCACTAAATATAATATTTTGTAATGCTGCACAGGAAATTTCGAGATTCTGCAGTAAGCGGTTTTTTTCTTTACAGACTTATGATGCACTTATTCAATCCAGTACCTGTCAGCCGTTCCACCCTTTTGACCTTACACATTCTATTACAATGAGTTTTGCAGTTTTGCACATTTTTTAAATGTCATTAACTGTTAGGGAATTTTACTTGAATACTGAATACATATAATGTGTATATTAAAAATTTGTGTTAAAAAGGAAATTAGAGTTGCAGTAAATTTTCAACGCTGCACAAATAAATCATTTAATTTTTTTCAGTAGAAATTGTCCTACATGTGCTCTATCAATTTAATATTGAAAGAATAGATTTTTTTTCAATGTGCAGTGTTGATTCATTTCTTCATAGTGCTAGAGTTGGGAACTAGGGCTTCAACTTTGTGTCGTAAATATCATCATATATTTGATATGCCCAGACTGCATATGATTTTAAGCCAAGTTCAACTACTATTGTAAAGCTAATGTGAAGATACTATTGAAAAGGACTTTTCCCCCTAGAAATTCAATGTCTTTCAAATTATACCTTACCCTTGACATTTGAATACCAAACCATTTTCTTAGTAGTGTAAAATCCCATTTTCAATAACTTACTGGTGCTGAAATTGTTCACTAACTGTGGTGTGACCTAGTTAATTTACAAAAACAGATTGCATAGGACTTAATAGAGCAGCACTTATAGAGTTTGATGGTAAATAGATTAGGCAGAACTTCATCTAAAACATTCTTCGTAAATAATGTTGACATATTTTCCATACCTCATAAGTTTCATTCAACAAATAAAGTTTTTAAATTTTTAATAAGGCTCTTAGGATTTACACATTTATATTTAAACATGGGTAATATAGAGCATTTATTGACTACTCAATAGGTTAAATTGATAAAGTTAGAGACAATTATTCCACAGATTGCACCATTGAAATTGATATGCCATTGTATCTTTCATAAAAGCTGAAAACCAACTAAAATGAAAATCAACTATTCATGGTTTGAAGATAGTTACTAATATTATTCTTTGTTACAGTTTTGGGCACAGCATATTAAAACAACGCATTGTTCCAATATGTAACATGAAGGGCCACGTTATAAATAATTATATTATAATGGGCTTTTGCACTGTTATTATTTTTCCTTTGGAATGTGAAGGTCTGAATGAGGGTTTTGATTTTGAATGTTTCAGTGTTTTTGAGAAGCCTTGCTTACATTTTATGGTGTAGTCATTGGAAATGGAAAAATGGCATTATATATATATTATATATATAAATATATATTATACATACTCTCCTTTATTTCAGTTACCATCCCCATAGAATTTGACAAGAATTGCTATGACTGAAAGGTTTTCAAGTCCTGATTAAAACTTTATTTATGACAGTATTCATAAATAGCCTGAAATGCATTCTGTAGTAATTTCTCCTAAGTTTCCGGAATGTTTCTTTTAAGAATGTTTGGATGTGTAGCAGCTTACATGTCTGAAGTTACTTGAAGGCACCACTTTTGAGAAAGCTTACAAATTGGGCCTGTACCATCCCAAATCCTCTGTAACTCCTCTTGGATAATTTTGGCATAATTATAAAAGGATAGTTCAATGAATAGCATCACCATTCTTTGCTGTGGCACAGGTTATCAACTTAAGTGGAGTTTACCGGCAGCATCAAATGTTTCAGCTTTAAAAAATAAAAGTAGGGTACAAGTTACATGTTTAGTTCTAGAAAATTTGTGCAATATGTTCTTAACGATGGCTGTGGTTGCCACAAAGTGCCTCGTTTACCTTTGAATACTGTTAATGTGTCATGCATGCAGATGGAAGGGGTGGAACTGTGCACTCAAGTGGGGGCTTTAACTGTAGTATTTGGCAGAGTTGCCTTCTATCTGCCAATTCAGAAGTTCAACCTGTTTTCATATAGAATATATATACTAAAAAGTTTCAGTCTGTTAAACAGCCTTACTCTGATCCAGCCTCTTCAGATATTCTTGTGCAGCAGTGGCTCTGTGTGTAAATGCTATGCACTGAGGATACACACACACACAACACGCACGCGCACACACACACACACACACACACACACACACACACACAAAACGATATGTACAGGATAATGCCTCATACCAATCAGATGTCCATTTGTTACTGTGTTTGTTAACAACCCTTTATCTCTTAGTGTTATAAACTCCACTTAAAACTGATTAAAGTCTCATTCTTGTCATTGTGTGGGTGTTTTATTAAATGAGGGTATTTATAATTAAATTTGCATAAAGCCATTGTAATTTTAAATAGTGGGCAGCCAAATAGGATTATGTTTTCTCTAAGGTTCCCTTCCACCCTCCTGCTGTTCTTCAGAGCCAGTGGGTTTCTTATAAACACAAGGGCTTTGTTTAGGAGTAGAGTATCTATCTACTCACGTTTAAGAGAAACACTTTTCAAGCCGTAAGCACCAGTTAATAAATCATTCAGGCACATGAAGTAATAGCATTTTACTCCTGAGGTTCAAGACTCTTGGAGAACTGTTCATATTGGTGTATTATTAAGTCAGGCGTCTGAAGATAACTCCTGCAGGTGGATTTCATTCAGATTTCAATTTTGTGGCTTTTCCTTCATTTTATACTCTGTCATCAGCATACTGGAAGCTTCATCTATTTCTTGTGACCTGTGCCATACAAAAACTAAAATTTCAGAATGGTCTAGTGAACTTCGTGCGTTTAGTTTTATTTCAGATACAGTAGGAAACTTAAAGACTTAGGTATATCCTTTCAACAGCATAGTACAGTGATAAGGCAAAGTACAACTTGTACAAATATTTTAATAGTAAAGTCGACCATTAACTGGACTTAATGTTTAAAGTTTACATGTTCTCCATGTGACTTTTAAATGTGAATAATGTAAAAGATAAAAGTGTGAAATGTGCGTATATTCACAGTGTATGAAAATTATCTTGGAGTCTGATTTTTAAGAAGATATTTTGGTGGTTTGCAAAACAAATTCACTGACATTGATTTTTATCATGTCCTCTTCAGTAATGAACCAGTGTGATCTAGCACATGCCATCACCATTTCCACTGAGAATTTAAAGCTCACCAGTTTCAAACATGCAGGCTTCAAAAAAAATCAAGATCCTTACATTTGGTTAATTTAATTCTAACCTGGAACTCTGGGTTTTTAAGTTTTTGTCATGTAATTGGCAGTGTATCTAAAGCTAAGTCTTAAATGGCTTACATGTAACTTCAAGTTGGCAGTGCTGTCTAGTGCACAGAAAGGTTTGTGGGCGGAAACAGTAGTAGTTAAATGAAGGGACAGGATGTAAAAAATAGAAATCAAGATGAGAAAAACTTAAAGGGGAGTTATTAGAGATTAATTTTCCTATAAAATTATAAAACTATAGGAATCCTAGTGATATATTTGTAGTGTTTACAGAAAGTCATTTTTAGGACTAATCTCCATCTTTAAAGTATATCAATACGGATAGCCATTCTGACAAATTCATGTTGGTTGGTAGCTTTAAACATCTATAAATGTGAAGACAGGAAAAAAAGTTTCAGTGGTGGTAGTACTCTGGTGTTTAACTTGACTTTTTAGAATACTTTCCTAACAACAAAATAATCACCTGTAATCCCAACACTTGGAGATATAGCCATTATTAATACTTTAGTGACTATACAATCTTTGTTTTTTTATGTATATTCATGTATATATTTAAGAAAATGAAATTTATATTGTGCATATTCTTAGTCTCTTCATGGATTTGTAGAACGTTTCATTGTTTCACAAAATGACAGTAATTTGAACACTTTCTAATGTTACAGATTATATATGGTTACTGAGAATTCAATTCAGTGGGCTAATCATGAGTGAACTGTTGGCATTACAATGGTGTATGTCTAAGTAAATTAGTTACGTTTATTTAGCCTAGAAAAGCAAAATTTTGGATATTTCTCGAGCTATTTTTAGGTAGAATATGTGAAACACTATATTAGTAGCTCATCACTTCTATTTCCCTTTTAGACTGGAAAAGAAAGATGAACTTTTCAGTTTGTGTAGTTGGTAAGAAGTCGCCCAAGGTGGAGCCAGTTATTGTATACCTGACCCCCTGAAGCAAAACTACTGTGGGTTTATCACTCGTATTTAAATTAGCACGGCCATGTGATTTGCACCACATCAAAAACTGTTTCATTAACACCCTTAGCTTGGAAACGAGATTTACTATGATGATGAGCTCAGAATGTACAACTCTTTTTGATAGTTTTTTGAGAATTTGGGGGAGGACACAGCTGAGGGTAATATATATAACTTATCAGCCAATGTATTGATATTTTAAAAACATTTTTACATATGAATGAAATTAACTGCCATCTTTGAGCATTACCACATTTTAAAATAAAGCTACATATTTTTAAATGAAGTGTTTAACAAGGATTTATATTTTTTGTTTTTAAAAATTAAAATAATTTATATCTTCCCTGTTGCATGTGAATTCTCATCTGTCTTATAATGGTTAAAAGTTTTGTTTGTGCAGAAGGAACAAAGCTTGTAGTCATGGCTTTAGTGTTGCAATTTGCCAGATCTGTTTACTGCAGTGAGACTTACTGTTTAGGTGTGGTGTTCAATAGCACATCACTTGTTGGCTGTTATTTCTGTGCTCCTCCAGGACTTTGCCCATTACAGCTGTCTGAATGATAATCTCACATTTATAGATACCCTTTCACTAAGTTGCCCTTATGCCCTAGTGAACAGTTTGTACATGTGCATGTGTGCATTGTATGTGTGTTTGTGGAGTGTGTGTGAATTAGAGTGCTACACAAACTTTAGATGTTAAATAGTTCCATTCAGGCAAATGTTTCTCACTGGAATCTTGCAGTTCATTGTAATGAAAGTGTTAACCCTGGACAACCTTTGACATACAGTAGTGAATCTTGGGTATTAATGAACTTGTTAGTAGCATCTTGATATGTACATTAATGAGTTATTTTCAAAGTTGTGCATTAAACCAAAGTTGGCATTTTGGAAATGTTTATATCAAGTTCCATTTGGCTACTGATGGACATAAGAATAGAAATGCCTTCCTATGGAGAGTATTTTTTCTTTAAAAAATTAAAGAGGTTAATTATTTTGACTGTTTGTTTTTAGCTTTTTATTCATCCAACAAGTATTTATCAGCCCTATGTGTTCAGAATGCATTAGTGAGCAGAATAGACACATCCTGTCCTTGCCCTTGAGTTTATATTTCAGTAGAGGAAATAAACTTCACAAAATAATTATGAATTGTGATACATGCTGTGGAATACAGGACACATAGAATACAGCGTAAATCACCAGACATCCCATTGTCTTTCCACCTTCATGGAGTTGGATGGGGCTCATAAAACTGGTTCATTCCAGGGACATACCAGTGAGAGTGATATGAGTTCTAAGGAAAGGCAGTTTGAAAAATAACCTCTATTCCTAGCTTCTCTGTTCCACTGCAGTGACCAAGGATTTGTTAGGTCCTAGGTGATAGGGAACTGTCAGCCTGAGTCTTGCGTTCCTGTACAGGGAAGCTTTACTATATGGAGTCAAATTCCTTCCCCGTAGTGAACTGCTAAAACAGCACGTGTGAGCAGCAAAACTGTTCACGCTGGTATTTTGGGATGGTTTGTTTTTAGAATGTAGCTTATTGTAACTAATGTAATACTTTGGAAAAATTAGGAGATTTTCTGACCAAAGGGGTTAAGAATGACGCAAAATGATCTTTAAGCAACCTGCTGAAATAAACTAAATTGCAAAACATTGAAGGTTATTAAGCAGTAGTAACAGATTTGGGTCAGGCATTTCTGAGTAGATGAACACTTATCTGCTTTTGTGGAGCTTATATTCTAGAATATAGAGAATAAACACTAAGTATCCGACAGATAGTGCAGTGGGGGAAAGTGGAGCCATCGGCTGAGGGAAATGACGGGAGGGTGGGGAGACTGCCCGACTGGACAGGGTAATCCAGAGAAAGTCCTGCAGGAGCAAACAGTGGTACTAGTGGTTTCTTTCATACTTTGAACCAGAAATATGCACTTGTAATGCTCTATAAAATTGCACTCTAACAATTTAACTCTTTACATTTAATATGCTTTTCAAAGATTATTGGTATTCTTTTTACAGTACCAATCTAAATATCCCCGGTATTCTACATTTTGTTTTCTAAACTGGTTTGACAAAATCTATACAATCAGTTCTTTTGGGTTCATTTTTTGGTTTTTCTTACACTGTAGGTATTTTGAAAATACTGATATTACTTTTTAGAAAACATTTAAATCTTGTTATAGCCTTAAACATTTCCAAAGCTGAGAAGAAGTACCTTAATTTACTGATGGAAAATAAGCTATAAATTTTCAGTTAAGAAACAAATGAAGTGAAATTTATAATCTAGTGATAACCATTTTAATTTTTAATCATAATAAAAATATTAGACAAGTATTAGTATCTACCAGTATCTAAATAGCAAAGCAGAGATTTTTTTTTTTTCTTTCATGTTTTCACAAAGGGAACTAACTCATTCCGTCTTGTGGGTCCAAGAAGTTTAACTTTGGGACCCAGGGGAATGGCATGATTAAATTCACACTGAAAATTTGCAAATGTTTATTCATCAGGGCATTATTATCTTTTGCTAGTGATCAGTTTCTTCCTTTTCTAAGGGCAGGTATTGTAATTAGAGATGAAATCTTGAAAAATATTTGACAATTAGCTCCCTTTTTTGTTTGTATTAGAGTTTTCGGTATATAGTTCAAACTGAATTTGAACTGTGTTCCCTGGCTAGGCTTGAACTTGCAATGACCCGCCTTGCTCAGCCTCTCAAGTGCTGGGATTAATAGGAGTGTGGCACTATGGCTGGCTAACTTTATGTTTTTCATTTAAAAGTAGATTTTAGGCAATTTTAAACATGTTCTTGGCAGGTTGTTTTTTGTATTTTTTTTGAGACAGGGTCTCACTTTGTAGTTCAGGCTGGCCCTGAGCTCACTGTGTAGCCCAGGCAAGGCTCAAACTCACAGCAATACTCCTGCCTCTGCCTCCCGAGTGCTGGGATTACAAGCATGAGCCACCACACCCAGCATTGTGGTGTGTGCTTACTGGGATCGAACTTGGCACCTTGCGCTTGTAAGACAGACATGGGAAGCACTGAGCTATATCCCCAGATCTTTTTTTTTTTTACATTTCAGTTTACTTTAGATAGGACCTGCCAGGCAGGGTGGTACATGCCTGTAATCCCAGCACTCAGGAGGCCAGCCTGCACTACCCGCCAGTCTGAACTACAAATCGAGACCCTGTCTCTAAAAACCAAAGGTGGACTGAAAAAAGACTCAAGATACCTGAATGAGATTACCTTCCCCAGTGTGAAAAAAATTACCATAAAAATGTAGCAAAACATTATGTATAGCTGCTTTGGTGTTGGTCTAAGGCTTAAAATTTACATATTAATATTTCGAACTTACATCATTGGACTTTGAAAGTACATTCTAATAGCCATCCCTTTAAACACTTATAGAGTTATGTACATATACCAGTTCTCCACAGTGAATGTTATCACAATGGATTGCAAATATATACTAATAAAATTTTTGAAAAACAAATAGGCACACAAAACTACCTTTCCAAGAAAAAAGCAATGTTTTCATTGTGGTGCATTTTTTGAAAAACCTAAGACTGAATATTATTCAGTATGTTATATGTTTAATCATACAGCTCATGGTAAGCTGGGATAAAATTTAGTAAAATTATAATTAAAAAATTCTAAGTATGCCAATATTTTAAAAGTAATAAAATTTAGTTAATTCTTCCAATTAACTGACATTAGAAAACATTGCAATATGGAAGAATTCTTAGCAAATCAGTCATGGTTATGCTTCTCTATTATAATCATGTTTTAAAGATGAGATCTCCCAGTTGTCCTGTTCACCTAGAGTAGTGGTGGTGAAGCTATGTTGTGTGCTGCAGTGAGTGTTGGTTATGGAAAGCTCAAAAAGGGTGAACATCACTGGCCTATAGGAAAGAAAAATTATTTAACTTTCACAAATACACATGGAAGTTACTGAAATTTTTAGGTTTATGCACTATTTTCATGAAAATATTATTGGCAGGAAAGCCCAGCAATTTTTACTTGGTTGCTTTTTATGGAACCAGAAGTTCTCTAAGTAATTAGTTTGTTTACTGCCTGTAGCCATTGTATCATACAATGCACAGGTAGAGTTAACATGGTGTATTAGTGAATGTTTAAAAGAGAAAATGCCTTTTAGTTTTTGGTCAGAATAGGCATTGGGTCCAACGTCCCTGTGCAGACACAGCAGATGTTATTGAATGTATTTACCTGTCCTTAGAGAAAACTGAAGCCACTGTTTTTATAAAAATGCAATAATGTTAAAACTCAAAATATCACAATGAACATGATTTATTCAGCTAAAATAATGGCGTGGTGACATCAGAAATCCTCCAGCAACTGACTTTTTCCAGAAAGTGAAGCACAGTTCTGTCTCAGAAAACCTGAAGATTCATTTGACATTGATGAGAATTCTGTGGTAAGTCAGCTCACCACCTACAGATCAAGATCAAGGAGTTGAGGGAGAAAGGAGGCTGAAGTCAGAACAGAAGGAAACAGGAAGAGAAGAAAGATCAGGAGAGTTCAGGCCAACTCCCACCTAGAAGGCTGCCAGAATGATAGTAAAATGGTAACTGTCATGTCATGATTTTGAGCTGGCAGCTGGTATGAAACATGCTTTCCCCACGCTCCAAGGCAGGTCGTTTTATCTTACATACAAAAATTGAAAGCCCAGATCTCAAAACTAGAAGTGAGGAACTGCATTTGAATCCTGGGCAATATGTTAATATAGTACACAAAATCCCTCTTAAATAGAATCCAATTCACAAAGTAAACAAAAAGCCTGAAACTCATAAATTGTGAAGTTATACCACTATTCTTTATTACTGACAGAAGAAAAACGAATCAACAGAAGTATAAATCCCATAAAATAAGCATCAAAGAAAAGATATTTTAATTTTTAAAATAAACAATTTTTGTTTATGCTTGGGGCCCGAGATTTAGCTCAGTGGTTCCAGCGCCTGTCTTGCAAGCATAAGGGCGCTGGTTCGATCACCAGAAACCACATACAATACCGGGCCTGGAGACTCAGGACCACCAGCAATCAGTAACACATACCAGAGTGCTGGGTGTGGTGGCTCACTCCTGTAATCCCAGCACTTGGGAGGTAGAGGCAGGAGGATTGCTGTGATGTGAGTTTGAGGCTGAGCTCAGGGCTAGCCTGAACTACAAAGTGAGACCCTGTCTCAAAAAAAAAAAAAAAATTATTTATGATCAAAAGGGAAAGTGACTATGCATTTTGTCAAGTTCTGGACAGGTAAGATGATATTGGCATATTTTTTATATCAAAAGTAGAATAAGAGTTCTTGGATTTGTTAGTACTGTGTGAAATCCATTATACAAACTTGTACTTTTTTTTGCTTAACTGGACTACCCAGACTGATTAAAATGATTGCGTCTCAGTAAAGCAGGCCAAACAGCCAACCGGAAAGTCTATGTGATATGTGTACTGTGTCAAGTTGGAGTGGTAGTGGTGCAGTACTTAGAAGAGACTGTAGATTGTATGCAGAGGGAGAAGCAAGTGCAATGGTTTGATGTGGGGGGAAATGTCTATTTAAGAAACTATAGGAAGGCAAAGAATAGAACAGAGTAGGTGACCAAAGTGATAAAACATACACTTCAGAGAAGTGAGCAGAAGCACTAATGGTTTTGGCTAAGGCAGAATAAAACTACTAAAAACCTTCTTCCACCCCTAATGTCAGCTGAAAACCTTTGTATCAAATATGAAAAGTAAACACCTAAGCGATCTAAAAAAGAAAGAAAAGCAGGTAGATTATAAAGAAGAGTGAAAAGTGGAAGAAATCCATACACTGGTGTTCTCCATTTTTCTTTGAAGTGACACTCTCTTGACCTGTACAGCCTTGTTGTCATGAGCTGTTAAAACCAAGAAGAATCCAGCTTTCTGGTCAGAGGAGCCAGGAAAAGGGGCTCATGTACAAGGGGTGGGGAGCATTGTAGATGGGGGTAGGGATTGAGGAAATCCAAAGAAACTGGGGCAGGCTCTTATGTTTGACCTGCTATAAGCTCTAAGCTCGCCTCTGAGCTGGCATGCACAGGACTGGCCTGAAGGAGCAGAGCAAAGGTTTCTGAAATAAAGCAGATTGGAACCACCACTCACTCACACAAAGTGAGCCAGAAATTACAACCTGAGTCTAAGAGATGCCTGAATGATTCAATCGAGAATTTTTCCAAGAAATTCTAACAGGACTCAGAGTCTATATAATACATTATACACGAATATTTAATTAGAAAAACCAGGAAAACGTGATGAAGCTCCCAAGATAAAGGACAATCAAGACATGCCAGAGATAGGATAGCCCAGATATTGGAATTATCAGCTGTAAAAATAGCTATTGCAACTATACTCCATGAGATTAAAAATAAGCACTCTTGAAATGAATTGAATATAGATATTCTCAACAGTGAAACAAAAATTATAAAAAGAACCACATAAAAATTTTAGCTAGAAGTTACAAATTTGAAGTAAAGAGAACACCTCATATAGACAATAGAAGAAAGGAAATGAGAAAGAAGAGTTAGTAGACTTGAAGGCAACTAGCTGAATATCCAGTTTTAATGATAGCTTTAGATTATTAAAGGTGGATGAAGCTTCTAAATCTATAATGTGTTTGATGGTAATTAGCTACAGGGAGCCTTAGTAAGATACTAAACCAAGTGCTTTTATGTGGCTCCCACAGACTTGTAGAAGAAGTTCCTGCTGTTTGTCAATTACATTGAACAAGGAATTAACATTATCACAGGTCCAACTGTGAGGATTAAGATAATTTTCTATTATAGTGTTATATATGCTTGAAATAATAAAACATGTTTCAAATGCTCTGTGGTTTATGCTGTCCGAAGTGATATATGCCTTGACAATGCAAAATTTTCAGATTGGGTCCATTAAGTTGTACACCTGCAGTAAAAGCAATTTGGAAACATAGCAGACCTATCGTAGATAATTGTCAAGTTCATCCTCAGAGTCAGTGGCTGGTAATTGCTTCCTTGCTTGCTCATGTGAACTCTTTGATGCAGCCTGGGCTGCAGATGTGCTGTTTTGGGTTTTTTTTATAAAAATGTCACATACTGTCATTTTTTCAATAGAGAAAAATTATAATAGAAAGCCCCACAATGTTTAGTCCTACCTGTTAAAATCTGTGGAGGAAAAAACATTAAAGGAGTTTGGAGAAGAATCAAGGTGGCCTTATGTCTGGAGCAATAGCTTACTGATGAAGGAGGAAAATCTCAAAGCTTCAGAACACCTCCCACTGTTATTTTAAGAATATTACTGTTTTAAAAAAAGCAGTGTAAATTCTTGAAATGGTGATGAGAAGTATTGTTTTAAGACGTTAGCAATGGTTCTACTTAATTCTGAAGTACAGTTCCACCTATCTTCTACATAAGCTGCTCAATATCTTGTTAAACATAACAGATCTAGTAAGTAGTAAAACCAGAATATAAATCCAAGTCTATAGTTTGGACATTGAATGTTCCTAAAGGCCCATTACCTGAGGGATTGATCGCCACTCCATTTGTGCTACTGAGAGGTGGTGGTCTCTAAGAGGTGGGAGCTGATGGAGGGAAGCTGGGTCATAGGGAGGTGTGCCCTTGAAGAGGACATTGTGCACACCACCGCTCCCGCCCCTGCTTTCTGGTCTCCATGAAGTAAAAAGCCTCGGCCACGTGATCCCGCCCTTGTGTTCGGTGAAGCCTCAGAGGCAAATGACCGTAGACAAATCTCCAAAACCGCGAGACAAAAATAAACCTTTCTTCCTTTTCAGCTGGATATCTTAGGTATTTTGTCACAGTGACAGAAAGCTAACATACCACATCAAATTGATTGCCATTATTAGGGTATATATCTCCCTTCCTACAAAAATTGAGACTTCTTATTTTCAGTGTTGTTTTTCTAGAAGCCAGTGGTTTGTACCCAGGGTGAGGTGAATTATATGTGAGCTTTTCTTATTTACTTTTAAATTTTGAGGCAGTCTTGCTAACTTGCCAAATTGACTTCCCACTCGTGATCCCCTTGTCTGATCTTCTAGAGTAATTGTTATTTTAGGTCTATGTACCACAGCCTTTAAAAAATACGTCATTTTCTTTAAAGAGGATAGTCTTCAAACTAGAATGGTTAGAATAGTCCAATGTGTGGTTCTCAAGCATTTAGCCCTCAGGACTCCTTTGAACTCTACAAATATGTTAACCTAAAGAGGTTTTGTTGTAGATGTTCACTGCATTTGAAACTAGCGCACACATTATTTGTAATCTAATAAGTATTAATTTTAAAAATATATACTTACTATACATTAACATAAATAACATTTTAATAAAAACAACATTTTCCAAAACAAAAATTTTAGTGACAAGAGTTTTTTTTTTTTAATTTTTTAATCTTTATTGGTACATTACATAAACGCATAATGATTGCACTCCATAATGGGGATTTGTACAAGTATAAGACACAACTTAATTCTCATTTTTTTCCCATAGCCCTACCCACCATACCACCCCCCAATATACATAAAATTTGTTTCCTTACTTTTTTGTTACAATCTCATCATTTTTCCCCCTTCTCCCTATTTTACATTGAGCATTTTCTATTTCACAATATATAACATACAGTTCTAGGACTCATTTACATCTTTATTTTCTCATACCAGAGAAAAGATGCGATATGTACCTATCTGTGACCTATTTATTTCACTTATGAGGATATCCTCAAGGTATGTCCATTTAAGTAGAAATGATTCAGACTTATCATTTTTTATGGCAGAATAATACTCCATTCTATAGAAGAACCACAGCTTTTTTTATCCAGTCTCCAGTTGATGGACACTTGGGTTGTTTCCAAGATGTAGCAATCACAAGTTGGGCAGCTATAAACATGGGTGCACATATGTCACTGTGATATGAGTCTTTTAATTCTTGTGTGTATATACCTAGCAGGGCAATGGCCAGGTCAAACGGGACCTCCAATCCTAGCTTTTTGAGGATCTCCAAACTGACCTCCACAGGGGTTGTACGATTCTACAGTCCCACCAACAGTGGAGAAGGGTTCCTTCTTCTCTGCAGACTCACCAACATTTGCCGTTGGCTGAATCTGAAATGGCAGGCATTCTGTGTGGAGTGAGATGAAATCTCAATGTTGTTTTCATCTGCATCTCTCGAATGACTAATGATGCTGAGCATTTCTTCATATGCTTCTTAGCAGCTCTTACTTCTTCCTCTGAAAAACATCTGTTCATTTCAGATGCCCATTTCTGAACTGGGTCATTAAATTTGGGTGGGCTGATTTTTTTGAGCTCTTTATATATTCTAGATAGTAGTCCTTTATCTGAGGAACAGCTGGTAAAGATTTTTTCCAACATTGTTGGTTGCCTTTTTGCACTGTTGGTGGTTTCCTTTGCTGTACAGAAGCTTTGTAAAGAATGAGGTTCCATTTGTTGATTTCCTCAGCTAATTCCTGTGCTATAGAAGTTTTGTTCCTGCAGTCTTTCCCTAAGCCAGTGTCTTCGAGAGTTTTACCTAACCTGTTTTGTAGTAGGTTTAGAGTGTCTGTTTTAATATTTAGATCTCTTATCCACTTTGATTTTAGCTTGGTACACAGTGAAAGAGTTAGATCTAGTTTTAGTCTTTGGCAAGTTAAAGTCCAGTTTTTCCAGCACCATTTGTTAAAGAGGCCATCTTTCCTCCATTGAGGATTTTCGGCTCCTTTGTCAAAGATGAGGTGGCTGAGTGTATCTGGAGTAATTTCTGGATCTTCTAGTCTACTCCATTGATCCTCAGGTCTGTTACTTTGCCAGTACCATGCAGTTTTTATCACAGTGGCTTTATAGTATAGTTTCAGGTTCGGAGTTGTAATGCTCCCACCATGTCCCTGTTGCTTAGAATTCCAGATGAAAGTTTGGATTTTTTTCTGTACATCTGTGAAATATGCTGTTGGGATTTCAATCGGGATTGCGTTGAATGTGTAGAGTAGTTTTGGGAGTATAGCCATTTTGACAATATTGGTTCTTCCAACCCAGGAGCAAGTTATGTCTTTCCATTTTTTGATATCATCTTCTATCTCCTTTTTCAGAGTGCTATAGTTTTCAGAGTAGAGGCCTTTCACCTCCTTTGTTAGATTGATCCCTAGATATTTTATTTTTTGGGGTGCTATTGTGAAAGGGATTGACTCCCCAATTTCTGTCTCAGTGGGTCTACTGTTTGTGTATACGAAGGCTATTGATTTTTGAACGTTGACCTTGTAACCAGCTACGTGGCTAAAATTGGTGATTAGGTCCAGCAGTTTTTTAATTGAGTTTTTAGGATCCTCTAGATAGAGTATCATGTCGTCAGCAAATAATGACAATTTTTAACTTCTTCTTTTCCAATCTTTATTTCTTTTATTTCTTTCTCTTTCCTAATTGCTATGGCTAATATTTCCAGAACTATATTGAACAGAAGTGGTGAGAGAGGACATCCTTGTCTTGTTCCTGATCTTAGTGTGAAAGGTTTCAGTTTTTGACCATTTAGTATGATGCTGGCTGAAGGTTTCTCGTAGATAGCTTTTATTTTGTTTATTTATTTATTTTTAGGTTTTTTGAGACAGCGTCTCGCTTTGTGGTTTAGGTTGGCCCTGTGCTCAGCCTCCAACTCATATCACAGGAACCCTCCTGCCTCTGCCCCCCAAGTGCTGGGATTACAGGTATAAGCCATCATGCCTGGCACTGTGGTATGTGGTACTGGTTGCTGCTGGGTGTAAGTCTCCACACCCAGTATGGTATGTGGTTGCTGAGGAATTGAACCCGGGCCCTTGTGCTTCCAGGACAGGTGCCGGAACCACTGAGCTAACTCCCCAGCCTTGTAGATAGCTTTTATTAGTTTGAGATAGAGACCATCTATTCCGATCTTCTGTAGAGTTTTGAACATAAATTGGTGTTGTACTTTGTCAAATGATTTTTCTGCATCAATTGAGATGACCGTATGATTTTTGTCCTTAAACCTGTTAATATAGTGTATAACATTTATTGATTTATGTATGTTGAACCATCCTTGCATCCCTGGGATGAATCCAACTTGGTCAGGGTGTATAATCTTTTTGATAATGCTCTGTATTCTGTTTCCTAGGATCTTATTGAGGATTTTTGCATTGATATTCATTAGAGATATTGGCCTGTAGTTATCTTTTTTGGGTGAGTCTTTCTCTGCGTTTTTAATCAGGGTAATGGTTGCTTCCAGGAATGAGTTTGGGAGTACTGCTTCTCTTTCAATTTCGTTGAAGAGTTTCAGAAGTTGAGGCACTCACTCTTCTTTAAAAGTTTTATAGAATTCAGCAGTAAAACTGTCAGGTCCAGGGCTTTTCTTTGTTGGCAAGTTCTTAATTACATTTTCAGTTTCACAGATTGTTATTGGGACATTTAACATTTCTATATCTTCTTTATTCAGCTTTGGGAGTTCATATGTGTCTAGAAATATATCCATTTCTTCTACATTTTCAATTTTATTGAAGTATAAATTTTCAAAGTAGGTGTTGATTATTCTCTGGACTTCCTCTGGGTTGGTAGTAATTCCTCTGTTCTCATTTCTAATAGCATAGATACGGGCCTTTTCCTTCCTTTGTTTAATGAGGTTGGCTAAGGGACTATCAATTTTGTTTATCATCTCAAAGAACCAACTTTTCGATTGATTGATTTTTGAACCATTCTCTTGGTTTCTATTGCATTAATTTCTTCCCTGATCCTTATAATTTCTTGCCTATTGCGATCTTTGGGTTTGTTTTGCTCCTCTCATTCTAGTCGCTTGAGGTTCAGCATTAAATTGTGTATTTGAGCTTGCTCCATTTTCTGGATGTAGGCTTTCATTGCTATGAATTTTCCTCGTAGAACTGCTTTCATTGTGTCCCATCAATTTCTATATGTTGTACTGGGGTTATCGTTTAGTTGTAAGAACTGCTCAGTTTCTTCACTAGTTTCTTCTGTGACCCATTGGTTGGTCAGCAGAGTGTTGTTCAGTTTCCATGTGTTTGTGAAGATTCTGGGCTTTCCTTTGCTATTCAGCTCCAATTTCAGGGCACTATGGTTCGACAGTATACAAGGGATAACTTCAGTCCCTTTATATTTGCTTAAACCTGTTCTATGAATGAGCACATGGTCTGTTTTGGAGAATGATCCATGAGCAGCTGAGAAAAATGTCAATTCTGACCTTGTGGGATGAAATACTCTGTAGGCATCTATGAAGTCCATTTGCTGAAGAGTCTGGTTGAGTCCAAGGATTTCCTTATTGACTTTTGTCCAGTAGATCTGTCTCTTTGTGACAGTGGGGTATTGAGGTCCCCTACTATTATTGTATTGGAGTTTATCTGTTTTTTCAAGTCCATTAATATTTGTTTTATATAGTTGGGTGCATTAGAATTTGGAGGATAGATATTTAAGATTGTGATTTCTATCTGTTGAATTTTTCCCTGAACTAAAAGATAGTGTCCATCTTTATGTCTCTTTACCAGTTTTGGCTTGAAGTCTATTTTGTCTGCAAATAAAATCGCCACTCCTGCTTTCTTGGTGTTTCCTGTCACATGAAGTATTGTTTTCCATCCCTTTACTTTTAGTCCATGGGTTTCTTTCTGAATTAGGTGTGTTTCTTTTATGCAGCAGATTGTAGGATCTTGCTTTTTGATCCACTCTGCCAGTCTGTATCTCTTAATTGGCGTGTTGAGTCCATTGACATCAATCGTTATGACTGATATTGGCAAATTTAGTGCTGCCATGTTTTCCTATTCTTAGCTATGTTATTCCACTTTTGCTCTTTTCCCATCAGTTTCTTGTTTGGTCCCATGTGTTGACTTGGTTAGGTCTCATGGATTTGTAAGTTTCCTTAGTTTTCTCCAAGATATTCTTTAAAATGTTTTGGAGCACAGGTTTCATATTTGTGAAGTTTTTCAGGTGTTCTTTGTCATGAAAGTATCTTATTTCCCCATCAATTTGGAAGGATAGTTTTGCAGGATACATTAGTCTGGGTTGGAAGTTGTTTACCTTTAGGGCTTAGAAGACTTCACTCCAGGCTCTTCTTGCATTGAATGTTTGAGTTGAGAAGTCCGCTGTGATCCTGACGGGCTTCCCTTGGAATGTAACTGTTTTCTTTTCTCTGGCTGCTTTCAGTATTTCATTCTTTTTTTGGATATCTGGGACTTTTGTGATTATATGCCTAGGTGTAGATTTTTTCATGTCATGGACATGTGGCGTTCTGTATGCTTCATATATTTGTATGTCCAATTCTTTTTTTTTTTTTAAGGTTTTTTTTTTGAGACAGGGCCTTGCTTTGTGGTTCAGGCTGGCCCTGAGCTCAGCCTCAAACTCACATCACAGCAATCCTCCTGCCTCTGCCTCCCGACTGCTGGGATTACAGGCGTGAGCCACCACGCCTGGCACTGTGGTATGTGGTACTGATTGCTGCTGGGGTGAGTCTCCACACCCAGTATTGTTATGTGGTTACCAGGGATGGAATCCAGGCCCCTGCGCTTGCAAGACAGGCACCGGAACCACTGAGCTGTATCCCTGGCCCTGTATGTCCAATTCTTTACCTTTTTCTGTGAAGTTTTCTGCCATTATCTCTGTGAATAGTTTTTTGATGTCTTTAGCATTGTCTCCTGCTTCCTCAGTGACTCCAGTCAATCTTATGTTATTCTTCTTTGAATCATCTAGGAGCTGTTGGATTGACTTTCATTATCGCTTGGTTTTTTCCATAGATTATGCCTTTCCAGTTCATTGTTTGAGATCCTGTCTTCTAGGTCTGAAATTTGGTCTTCTGCCAAGTTCATTCTATTGCACAAACTTTCATTTTCTTTCTTAATTTCCTGTACTTCTGCTTGTACGTGTTTAAAAGGTTCCATTGCTTTTGCTATCTTGGATTCTATCACTCCATGATTTCCTCTTTAGCTTTATTAATCATCATGTTGACAGTGTCCAATATCTCTGCTTTCGTCTCAGAGATCAGTTCTGATTTCCATTTTACTAGATTTGCTTTGGTTACCATTTCTGAGGACCCTGGAGACTGGGCTTCAAACTTCTCTATTTCCCTTCCCCCTGTGTTACCTGTTACCTTGAGGTGAGGATCTTTTTATCTGAGACTTTGAGTGTTTCCTCATCTCTGAACTGCCCTGTTTTCTGTGCTGTTTGTTGCAAGTCACTTTTCTCCTAATAGTTAGGAACATTAAAATAGCAGGGTTTCCTGGGTTGTTCTTTGTAGTCTGTCTTCGGACCTAAAGAAAAACCCCTAGTTCTGGCACACCATGTGAGGCACTCAATCAATACAGTCAGAACACCTTCTCCCGTCTGCTTTAGAGGCAAGAAGGCTCTGGCTCCTGAACTGCTACAATGGCGCTGCCTGAGGTTCCAATAAGCCTGCCTGCTCACCAATACAGAGTCTCTGGGCTCACTTGTGCAGTTGGCCTGGAGGTCAGTAGCTGTAGGCCCTGTGCAGCTGCAATGGTAGGGGCTGATGTTCCAATAGGCCCACTTACTCACCAATACAAGGTGATTGAATGTGCTTCTGTAGTTGCCGTGAAGAAAATCAGACTCTGACCTGCTAACCTCAGTCCCTGGGTGCTCTTCTGTCATGGGCCTGGAAGCCAGTAAGCTCCAACCCTGACGCTGATTCAGTGATGCAGATTTGGTGCCGCAGTCGCTGTTTCCTGAGCCACCCGCTGCTAAACTCAGTCCCTGGGTGCTCTTCCGGTGTGGGCCTGGAGGCCAGTAAGCTCTGGCCCTGGCACAGATTCAGTGGTGCAGTCGCTGTTTCCCGAGACGCCCGCTGGTAACCTCAGTCCCTGGGCGCTCTTCCCATGTGGGCCGGGAGGCCAGTAAGCTCCAACCCCAGCACAGATTCAGTGGTACAGTCCTTAGTGACAAGAGTTTTAAGAAACATTTATTTGTATCTTTTGAATGCTTGGCTTAATAGAACACAGTTCGGTTTTCATGTATGCTTTTGCATTTGATCTGTTGTGAAATGTTTTGTTTGTAATATAAGAGGAAAATACAACTTTACCCAAATGTATAGTAAGGAAAATGAGGTATTTTAAAAACCATTTCAGATAATTATAGATATTCTTTGATACTATCAAACTGGTCAAATTATATTACTTAAACGTTGATTTCAGCATAGAATTAGTAACTAAAGTGAATATTTTGTACTGTTTCATTATCTTATTCTTTGAATAGACATTTACCCATGCATGATTTTGTACCTTCCTTCATGGATTATTGGGAAAAAAATGGTTCACTGAGTTTTGAGATCTTCCTAATGTTAATACACTTCATTATTCAATGTCAAACAAAGAAAAGAAAGAAAGAAAATCAGGGCTGTTGATGTAGCTCAGAGGTAGAAGGCCTGGCTAATATATATGAAGCCCTGGGTTCAACCTTAACAACAAAACAAAACAAAATGTTAAAAGTTTGAATTTTATCACTGATAACATATGAATTGTTTTTCTGAAAGGCTGTGGCTACACTTTGAGCAACACTGAGGTTTAACTGGAGAGAAGTGAAGAAGAGAACTTGTACCTGAAAGGCTCAAATAAACTCATTGTCAGGGTACTGAGGAATTTGAAAATAAGGTCTCAGGATTAGGAGAGAGTTCAGGCGTGCAGAAATGAAGATTGCCTTAGCTCTCTAGAGAGATGGCTTCTGAGTAATGAAAGCCACACTGTTTAATACTGATTCCCAGAAAAAGATGTCTATTCTGTAGGAGGTGGTTTAAAAAAACAATTGGAAAATAATTCTGTGATAAACAGATGTAAATGAGAGCAAGGTAAGTATCTTAAAATCATCTCAGATTTTACTTTTTCTTTGTGATTATTTAGTGCAATGTGTTACACTATGGACACATATTATTACAATAACTATGTAAGACAGAAGTTTCATTTACTGCCTATGCAAGTTGCACAAATCTCAGTGGGTCAAGAATCATTTACAGAGAGCACTTTCATAGGCAAAATGTTGGTAGGGATAGAGTGGGTCTGAGAAACATATGTGGAGAAAACTAAAATAAGATCCCTCCAGAACAGAAGAAGAAAGATACTGTCGAGCATCGTATAATATTTGCAGACTGCTTTATGAGAGACTGTGGTGATGTTCCCTGAGAGGAGTTTAGAATCCAGTAATACTCATCTGGCCTTACCAGCAACTTAATGGATCATGTGGGCAAGTTACCTCTATTTAGGCCTATGTTCTATCTCTGCAGTATTTAAAAGGCTGGATAAAATGATCTGCAGTGTCCCTGAAAAGGGTGAATACTGAAAAGTTTTAAATGACATGTGTGGCTCATGTTATATTTCTGTTGGACAGGCTATTCTAGCTAATAGAATTTCCAACAAAAGAATAACTTTCTTCTCTTGATTGTTTCCTTTGCTATGTACTTTTCTCTTTCGTTAAATTTGGTGGTACTGGGGATCAAATTTGGGACCTTTGCCTTGCAAGGCAGTGGCAGAACCACTGAGCTAAAATCCCCAATCCTGCTGTGCACTTCTTAATGTCATGGAATCTCATTTGTTGATTCTTCATGTTCTTTCTCTTGCCGTTGGGATTTATTTAGAAAATACTTGCCTACGCCTCTATCCTCAAGAGTTTTGCCTATTTTCTCTTGCAGCACTTAATGTTAGTAACGTTAAAATATTTCTGTTATATATTTAGACCTTTGATCTGTCTCTGTTTTAGGATAGTGTATGATGAGAGCTGTGGGTCTAGATTCAATTTTCTGCATGTGGCAAGCCCGTTCTCCCAGCACCACTTAATGAAGAGGTGTTTTTTTTTCTTCCAGCTATATTTTTGATGCTTTTTTCCATATAACAGAGAGATCAGTGTGTCTATGGCTGTGTCTGCATCCTTCTTCCACATGTATGTTTTGATGCCATTACCTTGTTGTTTTTTATAACTATTGCTCTATAACATAGCTTAAGACTTGGTATTATGGTGCTTTTTGCTTTGCCCTTGTTTCCAAGAATTTCTTTTGCCAGCCTGAGTCTTTTCTGACTCCATGTGATTTTTAGGCTTTTTTTCTTTAGACCTATCAAAATGCTATTGGTGTTTTGATAGGAATTGCATTAAATTTACATATCTGTTTTGGAAGTATGGCAATTTTGACAATATTGGTTCTTCTTATCGAGGAATAGGGGATATCTTTTCATTTTCTGATATCTTCTTCAATTCCTGTTTTGAGAGTACTATAGTTTTCATTATAAAGGTCTTTCATTCCATTGGGAAGGGTAGTTCTTAAGTCATTTTTCTTAAAGCTATTGTGAATTCTTTCTTGGTGGATTCATTATTGCTGTTTAAGAATGCTGTTGCTTTCTGACTGTTGACTTTGTATCCAGATACAAGGTGGAATTTTTTATTAGTTCTAGGACTCTTTTGATGGACTTTTTGGGTCTTCTGTGTAAAATATAGTCACCTGCAAACAAGAATACTTTGGTTTCATCCTTCTCTATGTATATCTCTTTTATTTCTTTCTCTTCTATAATTGCACTTGCTGATGTTTTGAATATTATATTGAAAAGAAGTGGTGATAATGGACATTTTTGTCATGTTCCTGATTTTAGAGAAAAGCATTTCAGGTTTTTAAAAAATATATATAATATGATGTTAGCAGTAGAATTATCATAAAAGGCTTTTTATCAGATTAAGATAAGTTCCTTCTGTACCTATTTTCTGTTTTAGGACTTTTATCATGAACAGATGTTGGATTTTTGTCAAAGGTTCTTTCTGCATTTATTGAAATGATCACATAATTTTTGTCTTCGCTTCTGTTTATGTGATCTTTTTCACTGATTAATTTGTATATGTTGAACTATCCTTAAATTCTTGAAATAAAGATGACTTGGTCATAATGCATGATCTTTTACATGATTTGTTACATTTTCTTGTCAGTGTCTTATTGAAAATGTTTGTATTTACATTAATGAAAAAGAACTGGCCTCTGGTTTTGCTTTTTAGTTGTTTCCTGTCTGGCTTTAGAATCAGGGTATTTCTAGCTTCTAGGAATGAATTTGGCAGTACTCTTTCTCTCTAGATTTTATTAAAACATATGAGGCATATTGGTATTAGTTCTTTCCAGAAGATCTTGTAGAATTTAGTGATGAATCTATTGGGTTGTGGGCTTTTCTTATTTGGTAGGATTTTTTTTTTCTGCCTCAATTTCATTTCCCGTTATTTGATTATTTAGAACCTTTATATCTCTTTGGTTTAGTATTGGTAAATCATATGTGTCTAGGAATCTTTTCATTTCTTGTAGATTTTCCAATTTATTGGAGTGCAAGTATTCAAAGAAGTTATTAGTAGTCTGTGTTTTAGCAATATCTATATTGATTTTGCCTCTTTTGTTTCTATTTGCATTTATGTGGGTCTTTTTTTTGTTGTTGCTCAGATTGGGTAAGGATTTGTCTATTTTGATTATTCTTTCAAGGAACCAGCTCTGAGACTCATTGGTTCTTTGTAATTTCTTAGACTCAATTTCATTAATTTCTGCTGTGGTTTTTATAATTCTCTTCCTTGTACTAGCTTTACATTTGGATTGTTCTTATTTTTCTAGGCCTTTGACATGCATCATTAAGTATTTACTTGGGCTGGCTCTGTTTTTGTAATTGGGCATTCACAACTATAAACTTTCTTTTTAGGACTGCTTTCGTTGTGTCCTGTAGGTTCTAATATGTTGTACTGGTCTTATTGTATGAGTCTAAGAATTGTTTTGTTTTACTGTGACTTTTTGAATATTCAGAGTGTATTTTTGAGTCTCCACATGTTTGCATAACTCTTATGGTCTCTTTTGCCATTTATTATCTGATTTCAGTGCACTATCATTTGATAACATGCATGGGATTATTTTCTTTTGAATTTGTTTAAACATGCTTTGTGAGCTAGTATGTAGTCAGTTTTGGGACAAGTTACATGTGCTGTGGAGGAGAATGTGAATTGTAGTGTTTGGTGAAACACTATGTCTATTAAGTTGATTTGTTTAAAGACACAGTATGACTCTGATACTTGTTTATTGATTTTTTTTGTTTGGGTGATCTATTTGCCATAATGAAGTACTGAGGTCTCCCACTATAATTGTGTTAATGTTGATCTGATATTTTGTGTTTAGTAGTATTTGTTTTATAAAGCTGGGTAAATTAGTGGTCAATATATATATACATATATACATACCTGCACACACTCACATATATAAAATCTCTTCCTGTTCAATTGTTCTCTTAATCAATTTATAGTTCTTTGCCTCTTCTGATCAGTTTTGGCTTAAAAATAGGATGCAATATTGCATTTTATCCTTTGATTTTTAATGTATGATTTTTTGGGGATAAAATGTCTCTCTGTCTCTCTGTCTATCTCTTTCTCCCTCTCTACCAGGGATCAAACCCCAGACCTTGTACTTGTGAGGCAGATTCTGGAACCACTGAGCTAAATTCCAGCCCTGCTGAAATATGTCTTCTCTGTAGAAAATTAAAGATAAAAGAAAAAAAAAAAAACCGTAACCCCCTCAAACCAATGAAGAAGAAGAAAAAAAGAATTGAAAAGCTCCTCCATCGTTTTGAATAAATAGCTTCTTTCCAGAGTCTGCAGTATAGAATCTACCAGATATGGGGGAGGGTTAGTGCCCCACTCTTGAGGCCTATGTTGTTCCCACTCTTGCGTTTTTGTGTGTGAATGTTGACTTCTGCTCCACCTATCCTGGTGGGTGTGATTGGTTAGTGATGGTGTCTCCCCTCGGGGTGTAAATTCACCCCAGCTGCTCCCAGTCTCTGTATGGCTCTGTGCATTCCAAGCCAAAGCTTTCCCACCTAACTTTATAGTCTGTGGGGCTGTTGGGTGACCCCCTGCCCACATTGTTCCAAGGGCTCCTCTACCCATATACTGTAGATGGGGCAACCATCTAATGTTGACCAAACATCTAGGCATCCCATGGCCCAGTCAAGGTGACACATAAAATTATCATCCAGATTGATGACAGAATTACTTCCTGTTCAGAGAGTAAACCCTTATTCCATTCAGGTCATCAACTAAACTGGATGATTATTTTACTAATCCAATGGTAATCTTACTCATATAATAATGTAAATGTTAATCTCATCTAAAATATCTTTGTAAAAACATCCAGATGAAGGTTTGATCTCACATTTGGGAATTATGGCCTAACCAAGTTGACACATAAAATTAATCATTACTATTATTGACAAATGTATTTGGCATTAGACTAACAGTTCAAAGAATACAAGAGGGAAAATAAAGTATTCTGTTTTAAAATTCTTATATTATATTTGAAGGGGAATAATGCTTACAAGCAGATTATAATTTATTTTAAAAATATGTTGTAGACAGGCATGAAGGTGCATGCTTATATTGTCAGTATTCTGGGAGGTGGAGGCTGGATGACTGAAAATCTGAGCTTACCCTGGGCACTTAGTGATTTACTGAGAACCTGTCTCAAAAGATAAAAAAGGGATGTGGCTGTAGCTCAGTGCAAAGAAACAGACCTTTGGTTCAATCTCAGCACTACATGTATATTCACTACACATATATATTTCTAGAACAACTGTGCCACAACAAAAACAAAAAGGTATAGCTACTAACCTATTTGTAAAGGTAGATATAAATATTTTTAAAATCCAAAATAAAGTAGAAAAGAGAACAACAATCCAGTGGAACAAATAGAAATAAAATAGTTTTAAATTCAACCCTATCAATAATTGAATGCATTAAATGTAAGTGGTCTAAAAACTCCAACTAAAAGGCCAAGATTATCTGATTAGATAGAAAGGAAAAACATATACAACCATGCACTATCTACAACTGACTTTTTATAATAAATACTATGTAACTACTAATCAAAAGAAATTTGTAGCATCTATATGATAGCAGACATTGTGAACTCAAGAACAAGGAATATTATAAGAGGTAAGGAGAGACATTTTTTAATGATAAAGTTGTCAAGTCATAAGAAACCATTACTATTTTAAACATACATGGTTGTAGTAGTGACAGCTTACAATATATAAAACAAAAGATAGTAGAACAGAAAGGAAAAACACATGCATGTTAAAGTTGAAGATCATATTTGTTAATGTGGAATAAGTCATTATTAGATTAGATTAGATTAAATTACTTTGAGTATTTCATTTACATGCTTTAAACTGAAAAAAGATATGCAGTAAAAAGGCTTATAATCTTGTCATGTATTCCTTAGTAATTCTTTTTTTTTTTTTTTTTTTTAGGTTTTTGGAGACAGGGTCTCGCTTTGTGGTTCAGGCTGGCCCTGAGCTCAGCCTCAAACTCACATCACAATCCTCCTGCCTCAGCCTCCCGAGTGCTGGGATTACAGGCGTGAGCCACCACGCCTGGCACTGTGGTATGTGGTACTGGTTGCTGCTGGGTGTGGGTCTCCACACCCAGTATTGTTATGTGGTTACCGGGGAATCGAACCCGGGTCCTTGCGCTTGCGAGACAGCCGCCGGAACCACTGAGCTAACTCCCCGGCCCTCCTTAGTAATTCTTGGAGGCAACCACTGCTATCAATTTAAGTATTGCCTGCAGATATGTTATATACATTTAACAGTATCTTTAGATTTTCTCTCTTTGTGCGAATGATAGCACATCACATCCTTTTTTGATTTTTCTGACACTGGACATTGAACCCTGGACCTGTGCACTGAGATACAGTCCCATCTCTTATTTTTTGAGACAAGAGTCTCACATTGTAGTTCAGGATGGTCTTGAACTTACTGTGTAGCCAGGCTGACCTCAAACTCATGGTTAATCTTCTGCTTCAGCCTCCCAAGTGCTGGGATTACAGGGGTGTGCCACCACACCTGACTTTCTTTTTTAAATTAAAATTTTTAAAAAACATTTGAACTGCAGTCCTCCTGCCTCAGCCTGTCAAAGTCCTGGGATTATACCACATCCAGCTTTACTACACCCACATTTCTGAACTCCATTTTATCTTAGCATTTAGTAATATTTTGTTTCGTTATTGATATATTGAATTCTAGGGCGTGGCACTCTCTGCACAGCTTTATGGGTTCTTTTTTATTTTCAGTTCTGTAGGCTATGGCTTAAAATTTCCCAACAGGTCTCAAGCCCCAAATTGCATTAAATATTTTTATTGGGATTATAATTCACATGCCACAAAATTCACCCTCTTAAAGTGTATGATGGGGTGGTTTTCAGGGTACTTAACAATTAGAGAAGCTGTTACCACTTTCTGATTTCAAAACATATTCATCACCTGTGTCCATTTGCAGTCACTCCCCATTTGCATTTCCTCTTTACCTTGGGAACCACAAATCTGCTTCCTGTCTCTATCAATCTTGCCATTCTCAACATTTTATATAAATGGAATCATGCAATGATTTGTATCTTCTTTGTTTCACTTAATACAAAGTTTCAGTGTTCATCGATGCTGTATTTAATTTATTTTCATGGCTAAATGATGTTTCACTGTGTAAATATGGTACCTCTTGTTCATTTTAGAATTTTAAACATCTTTATTGATGATGTAGAACTGAATCAACATAGCACTGAGTGCCATCTACTAACATTAAAACATAAGCTGTGATTTTTAGATTGTGAATTGATAAAGGTCTAGTCAATATAATTTAATACTCTTAATAAGAATATTTAGACATGAGTTAAGCACATTTAGGAGAATCTAGAAAACTTGCCAGGTTGTCACAAATTTCTGGGAAAGATGATAATTTATGTATAAATTTCTGAAGCTTTTCTCAGAATTGGAAGTGGCCAAGAGACATTAAAGAAAAAAATCACCCAAATACCCCCAACTAATTTGTTTTAAGACAGGGAACAGGGCCAACTACATTCTACAAAATTTAAAGAATTTCTGTTGGTTGTGGTGCAAGGGAGAAACTGAATTGAGCAGACAAGAAACAGAATCCTGGGACTCCTAAATGTAGAGACAAGGGTTAAGGGGGAGATGTGGCTCTCTAATCATGAAATGACATGCCAGTTCTGGTTACAAGCAGCCAACAGAGACGAGAATGTAGCTCGGTAGCAAAGCACCTGGCCCTGACACCACAGAACTAGCAACACAGACAAAACAAAACAAAGCCCAAGTTGCGGGGCTTGGGTTCGGGGCCCACTTTCCATCAAGAGCACAAGAGGCTGTTCCAGATGGCACATCAACATGTGCCAAAAACGGGCGTCAGTAGCAAATTTGACATAGAGAAGTGACTGCTACGACAGGACGAACCGAGGAATTCAAGTAGCAGACAAATTCTGCTGTCCCCACCCGGTCCCAGAGAGCTCGACCTTAGTTCCCCCAGTCTTCTTCAGACTTCCGTCGGAATGGAACAGCCCTGCACTGGAATCGAAGAGGAAAACTTAAACAGCAGCCTAGACCAGGGAAGAGATTTTAGGAGGATCCATGCATGCCATCTGGACTAATTATCGGATCTGACTTTTACCTCCATATTACCAAGCAATATTCTAATGCTTTATTTCTTAACTCTAGACATTGTATTGGCTTTTCTGTTTTGGTAGATGCCGTTTAGGGAACTTGTCTCCCAACTTCCAATTTTTTATCTCTTTCCAGTCTTCTGGTAGTTATTTTGTCATTTTTTATTAAATCACTGTCAGGGTGTTTACATATCTAGTATAAATAATACTGCTCTTGGACTTGCCAAGGAAGGTACTGATTGTTTCCTTTCTTATATAACCTTTTGCCTTTCATGTAGTTCTTTCCTGATTTGCTTTCATTTACTCACTTCCTTGTATCTTGTATACTTCGCTGATTTATCCCTTCTCCCCGCAGTGTAATGTTCCTTGTGGCTAATTCTGCCAGGAACTTCCCTCTACATTTCACTTCTTTTCCTAGAGACATTCCTTTGATCTGTACATGTTCTCCTCTGTTCCTGTGGCTTGTTGTCATCTTGGAACCGTCCTTTGTTAAATTCTCAGTTTCCTGGCTTGTCTAACTTTGTTTTTCTTCTCTCAATCCTTATTTTAGCGATGCTGTTACTTTTGGAGCTTCCTAAGAAAGGATACAGATGAAATGAATTTCTTTTTACATTTTGAATATTAGAAAAGATGTTTTTTGTTCTGTCACATAACATATAAGAATTGTAGAGAAGTGTTGACTTTGAGGAGCCACTTCTTTTACACCTTCAATTTGAAAGATGTAAATTTTCTTCTTTAAATTTATCTTGAAAACACTAGCCAGGTGTGGTGAGATGTGCTTGTCATCCCAGCAATTGGGAGGCTGAAGCAGGAGAATCACTGCAAATTTGAGACCAGTCTTAGCTACATAATGAATTCAAGTTCTGCCTGAACTGCATAGTGAGCCTTTGTTGCAAAAAACAAAAATGTACCCACCCAAAGAAAGAAGGTGCTAAATATTGTTTCAAGGACTTTATAAATAAGAACTCATCATTCGATGTGACGGTTACATTATAACAACATTCTGAGGTTGGTAGCAGAGTTTACATCATCCTCATGAGGAGTCAAGGTCAAGTCACTTCTGCCACTGTTATGGGCTTTGTCTCTCTGTCTCTCTTTCTCTGGAAGTGTGTAGGTTCCGCTTTTTATTTTTGGAATTCTAAAATTTCATTATCACCTGTTTGGGTATTTTTTGGATCTTATTTGTAGAACAGTAGGTTTTAAATTTTAGTTTTATATCCTTTAATCTTGTGACTATTTTGTTTGTGTATAAATAACCTCTCTCTCATTATTTTCCCTGTTCTCCATTACTGGAACTAAGTGTCTCTCTCTCTGTCTGTCTCTCTCTGTCTCTGTCTCCCTCTCTCTCTCTCTCTCTCTTCCGCTCTTTCTGTGATACTGGTGATGGAACCCAGAACTTTGTGCATGTTATTCCTGGAACTTTTCTTCTGGGCCAATACTTTAATTTTCAAGTCTTTCTTTGTTCTACTTTCTGGAAGAGAGGCTTCTTGACTTTATTTTCCAATTCCTTTTATTGACTTTTAATAAGACTTTTCAGTTATATTTTTATTTTTAGTATCTCATTTTTGTTCTGTGAATTTTTCTTTTGTGTGGCTTCCTGCTGTCGACATGTAGACACAATATATTACAGTTATTTTGAGGGGGTTAATTGTAGTATTTCAAATTTAAAGATTTCTTCTACTGCTGAACCTCTTTTTTAGTTTTTTCTATTCAGCTTGATTTTGTTTCTTTGGATTCCTTTGTCCACTCTAGTGGACATGTTTGAAGATGCCTCATTGTCCATTCAAATTGCAAAGCCGGAGATCTGAACTTTCTAAGTTCTGTTTTATTCCCTATCTATGATACATACAACTCCACTTTCTGCATCTTTTCAAGGTGTAATGGAATAAATGAGCTTTCTTATCAGTATTTCTCATTACCTACACTTAAGTTTCACTTTCTAATGTGCTGATAGGTTGTTACTATTTGTGTATCTTTCTCCCTTTTCATATTTTTGTGGTTTACAAATATCTCTAGCATTCACTGGAGTCAGAAAGTGTTTTTCATTTTCTCCTTCTTACTGTTTGGAGGAGATTTCTGAGGGAAAAGTGCACAGAAGTGTCCTGATTTGGCATGTTAAGCTGGGTTAGCCATCTTGACAGCACCTTTCTCTCTTGACTTTTGTGGTTCTACAGTCTTCTACAACATGTCTAAATTTAAGACTCCCTCAGACTGTGGTGGCTGTCACCTTTCCCTTCTTCTGTGCTTTTATACAAGGTGTTCCAGTTCGTTCACCTGATGGTGACTACATTCCATATCCCGATGGCTGCCAAGTTTGCATCCCCACCCTATTTCTCCATAGCATCTCAACCTCATGTGTTTTCCATATGCATCTCAACCTTAGTATATCAAAACTGGACTGTTGATTTTCAGTCCTAAACCTGTTCTTCCTCTAGTCTTTCACATCTCAGAAAATAGTGGCATCATCCAGTTGCTCCAGCCATCTTCTAGTAATTTTCTCCTCTTGTTTAACACCCCCACTCACCATATGCAATGCAATCCATTCAGTCCAGTATTTGAACTGCAAAATATACCTTGAACATGTGTACCTTAAAGCAAATGACTATATTTTCTCATTTGAATAACTAATATAGCTTCCTAATGAGCTCCTTGCATCTACTTTTTAATTTTGACCCCATTCTTTTTTTTTTTTGAGACAGGGTCTCACTTTGTAGTTCAAGCTGGCCCTGAGCTCAGCCTCAAACTCACATCACAGCAATTCTCCTGCCTCTGCCTCCCGAGTGCTGGGATTACAGGTGTGAGCCACCACGCCCGGCACTGTGGTATGTGGTACTGATTGCTGCTGGATGTGAGTCTTTACACCCAGAATTGTTATGTGGTTACCGGGGAATCGAACCCAGGCCCTTGCGCTTGCAAGACAGGCGCTGGAACCACTGAGCTAAATCCCTGGCCCGACCCCATTCTTTAGGCTGAAAAGTGAACTCATCTGATTAAAGAGTTCTGGTGAACCTGAAGCACTGAACAGACCATGTCAGTCCTTCTTCCTAAAGATTCTAGTAACTGTACATTGTGTTTCCAAGAACATCTGAGTTCCTGTAAAAGGAAAATGCCATGGCTCTTCCATCTCTTTAGCTTTCTCTCCTATAGAGTGATTAAAGGGGAAAGGGAGTGCTCTGGCCTCAGTGCTCTGATGTGTGCTATGATTTTTAATCATTTTTACACACATCCTTCCACACATTGATCATTTTCATCCTTCAGATCGTACCTTAAATATCACTTCTCAAGAGACCTGGTGAATCACCCACTGTTAAACTCCAGGACACTCAGGATATTCTTTCTATGCACCATTTCTTTTTCTTTAATGGCTTCCTCTAGTTCATACTAGATATTTTGTTGCTTCGTTGGTAAAAAAAATTGTTTTGAGACAGAGTCATGCTATGTAGTCCAGGCTGGCCTTGAGCTTACTCTGTAACTTGAATTTGAGGCAATCCTTCTGCCTCAGCATCCCAAACGCTGGGATTAAAGGGGTGCGTTACCCTACTTGGCATGTTGCATGCTTGTTTAAAGTTCTCTCATATTAGAAGGTGAAAATCTTAATTAATATTAAGCTTTTTTTCCTTAACAACTTCCACAGTCTTCTTTCCAGGGCCTATCTTGTGAATGCTGTCAATAAATACAGTTTTAAAGTATGTACTTAAATGATTTTCTTTTATAAAGGGAAAGAAGAACTTGATAGTTAAAAAAAAGGAAACAAAGCCTATGTATACAGAGGGCAGGGAGTTTTAGGAGGGGCAGGGGAAGGGGGAAAAATGAGAATCAAAATGTATCATGTGCAAATACAAGTTCTCAATGTTAAATGTGGTCATATTGTATGTAAAAAATGTACCAATAAAATTAATTTTAAAAAAGTAAATGGCAATGAAACAAAACCAAACCAAGAAAAGATACTGTAAAAAACTTATACCACATAAAATGAGATATTTTAGGACCTCAAAATTGAAGGATGGGCATATTCTAGGAAGTACAGTCACATTTTAATTAATTAATTAATTAAATTATTTTGAGGGGGAGGGTGACTATTCACAGACTACTGAAAAATCTGCAGTTACATTTTAGGGTTCATTTGCTAGCTTTTCAGGGTACTTAAAGTTTTGAGCTTTTCAAGAGGCGATAAATAACTTTATGGAAAGACAATAGAATGAGAATAAAAGGGAAACATAAGACTAAAATTTAGAGAAATAAATAAGACCGTCACAGGCATTGTGATAGTGTAGAAGCAAAAAAGAGCAAAATTAGCCCTGCAGAGAATCAAAGCAGTATATGAAGCTCTTTAGGAACCGAGAGAAAAGAGAGGAAGAGACTAGATAATTAGAAGGAAAATAATAGATGCAGACAAATAAAGTATAATTTGAAGATAACTGATGACACTAAAGGGGACAAATGGAGAAAAAACATTTTTAAAGAAAAGAATGATCCAGATGTGCTGTGCATGATGTAAAATTAACATCACCTAGAAATATTTTTGTGACTTTTTTGAATTTAAAGTCTTAGGGAACTAATTATTGATACTGTGCGTAGGAAATTCTTAGTCATCACTAGACTACAAGCAATATGAGAGCAGGGGCCGTGTCTCTGTTATTCTCAAATATACTTTCTATATTTGGTATGCAGTTGGTCTCATCTCTACACACTGAATCAATAGTTCAGAATCCATCTCAGGTCTTTCATAAAGTTAACTTTCGGGGAATGGGGTTTTAGCTCAGTGGTTCTGGCGCCTGTCTTGCAAATGCAAGGGCCTGGATTCGAACACCAGTTAACCACATACAATACTGGGCATGGAGACTCACGCCCAGCAGCAACCAGCACCACATACCACAGTGCCGGGCTTGGTGGCTCACGCCTGTAATCCCAGCACTCGGGAGGCAGAGGCAGGAGGAATTCTGTGATGTGAGTTTGAGGCTGAGCTCAGGGCCAGCTTGAACTACAAAGTGAGACCCTGTCTTAAAAAAAAAAAAAAAAGTTAACTTTCTCAGGACTAAATTGTGGCTGGTCACACATGCACATTTTAAATTGACTATTATGTGTGTTTGACTTCAAATTTCTGTAAGTTTGGATTGCAGAAAGTTAGTGATGAAGTGTCTGTGGGTATTTGGGACTCACTAATTCTACATGTAGTCAATTTGTCATTTACAATGTTGTTGAACGTTGAAGGATTCAAAATGTATACTATACCATACACCCATCCTGAATATAGTAACTCCAGTGGACCCACATTTAAATATAAATAAATAAAGCCTTTTCAAAGGGGAAATTGTGGTGTGAAAGGACTGGTGATAGTAACGAGCTTTGATACTATTACATTTAAGACAGATAAGGCACATAAACCTTTAGTAAATATGGTTACAGAGTAGATTGCAAAAAAGAATATTACTGAAAAAGAAGTTTCACTCTGAAGAAAAAAACAATGACAAAAATCTCAAGACTTATCCTCAAATGAGGTAGCTGCTAGATAAAAGGAGACAATTAGATAGAATATATCCCGTTGGAGATGCCAAGAGATAATTACTCTATGAGGTAGAATGAGAATATTAAAGAGAAGTATGAAGTTAAGTAGGTTTTAAAAAACAAAGTTAACTAGTAGTATGACTTAAACATTTTTGGAGGAAAAAATTATCAAAGAAACATTAATATTAAAAATGATAACAAAACATTTAAGATAGGAACATTTAAGATAGGACCAAACATACCTTAGTTTAAAATTGTAAATGGGATCAAATCACCTATTACCGAAAAAAGGCATCAAGTTAGGACAAAAACTAAATGCTAATCTTATCTAAATACCCTATCTAATTCTATTTTGCAGGACAGAGACATCTAAAATGAAATGACAAAGCTTAATCAGTGATCTGTGCAAATATCACATTGTATGATGCAAGAAATTGAAAGAATATATAAGGACCAAAGTGTATGATAGATATGGTGGAGTAGGAAGAAACTGCTCAAATGGGAAGGGGAAATAGGGAGGACACAGGAGAAAGAAGGAAAGGAAAAGAGAAAGAGAGAAAATAGAAGGAATAAACGGAAACAAAAGTTTTGCAGATGAGAGGAGGAAGGGTTGAAGGAAGGGGAGGGAACTGAGAAAAAAAAGAACCAAAATACATCAAGTACAGGTTCAAATATCCTGTGATGAATGAGATCATTATATGTTAGATATATCTAACATGTATCAAACATGTATCTAACATGATCAAAATTAATTTTTAAAAAGTTTAATAAGTATTTATTGATTTCACAAATAGATGAAACTATTGAGTGTATACCATATACCAGGCAATGTAAAATGTAGAAATTGTAAGAATTAGCAGAAATATACCATGCAAATACAAAGAAATCAGAAGTCCAAATTTTAACATAGGGATGAACTATATTCTTAGAAAAATTAACAAACAGGACAGAAGATTGATTTTTGTTGTTGTTGTTGACACATATAGACTTTAGTAAGTATCTACCTGAAGTGACATATAGGCCCAAACAGCATGAAATACATAATGCAAAATCTCTGTGTAGTCCGTGAAGAAAAAGATCAAAACAATACCAGTGGGAATATTAGCACCCATTTGTGAATTGTTAGCTAACAAATAAGAAATATGATTATATTAGTCCCCCTCTGATCTATGACTTTTCTTTCTACAGTTTCACTTATCCACAGTCAACTGCAATCTGAAACTATTAAATGGGAAATTGTAGAAATAAATAATTCATAAATTTTAAAGTGCATGTCATTCTGAATAATGTGACAAAATCTCTTGCCGCGCTGATCTATCCTGCCTGGGTTGTGAGTCATCCTTTTGTCCAGTGTTTCCATGCTGTATACAGTACTCACCCCTTAGTCATTTAGTACTATTTTGTTTATCTAATTGGCTATGAGCATTACAATGCTTCTGTTCCAATAACCCTTATTTTACTTTATAGTGGCCCCAAAGTGGATGAGCAGGGGTGCTGGAAATTTTACTATAGTAATTTTTGTAATTGTTTTATTTTATTATTGTTATTGTTATTCTCCTACTGTGCCTGATTTATAGATTAAATTTCATCCTATGTACAGCAAAAAATATATATATCATATAGCACTTCATATATATATATATGATTTGGTACTATCTGAATTTTAGGCCTCAACTGGGTGTCTGGGAATATATCCCCCTCTGACAATGAGGATTAATATAAAAATAAATGATATAATTACTGAGATTTATTTGAAGATCTAAAAAAATTTAGTTTTTTTTTTTTTTGAGACAGGGTCTCGCTTTGTTGTTCAGGCTGGCCCTGAGCTCAGCCTCTAACTCACATCACAGCAATCCTTCTGCCTCTGCCTCCTGAATGCTGGGATTACAGGCATGAGCCACCACGCCCGGCACTGTGGTATGTGGTACTGGTTGCTGCTGGGCGTGAGTCTCCACACCCAGTATGGTATGTGGTTGCCGGGATTGAACCCTGGCCCTTGAGCTTGCAAGAGAGGTGCCAGAACCACTGAGCTAGATCCCCGGCCCTGAAGATCTAAAAAAATTTAAAGTTTACTTTTATTAGTACATGTTTGTAGCACATGATTATGTTTATCATGGGGACTTGGTTAACATTTATTTATGTCTCTTCCCCTCCTCTTCCTACTCCCTCCAAATTTTTCTGAGTCTGAGTTCTTCTTTATGCCCCAGTGTGGCCACAGTTGCTATCATTTCAAGCCTAGCAAAGTTTATTCTTTGCAACCTCCTTTTTAATGCACATGGAACACTAGCCAACTTGTAAATAAAGATGTCTTGTGTATAAAACATACCTTTATTTTTAAAAAACTATATATAGAGTATATAGTATATTGTAGTATTAGAGTAGAGTATATTGTAGTATTAATAATACTTTTTTTCTCTGGCATGAAGTATTTCTAATTGTTATTATTATTGGTTTTGTTTTTTAGTTTTTTTTAGAGACAAGGTCTTCCTTTGTAGTTCAGGCTTGCCCTGAGCTCACTATGCAGCCCAGGTCAGCCTCTAACTCATGGTAATCTTTGTGCCTCTGTTTCCTGAGTTCTGGGATTGCAAATCTGCACTGTGGTATGTGGTACCAGGGATCAGACTCAGGACCTTGTGCTTGGCAGGCAGAGGTCAGAATCACTGAGCCAAATCCCCAGCCCCAGTATTTCTAATCATTAACAATTCCTTTTATTTATATATTTTTCTAATATTCCTACAATGAAGATAAGTTGCTTATATAATTAAAATAAGTTGAGGAGAGCTAGTTAATTTCTGCTAGATGAAGAATGATTAAAAAAGAAATGGTCCGTCATAAGAGAGAATTGATTAGTAGCAAAAAGGAAGTGTTACCATAGGGGGGAAAAATCAGTGTATAACGGGAGGATTTATTAAACTACAAGAATTAAAAATCCAAGAAAAATAGTTCACATATGGAAAAGGAAGTCAAGGCTGTCCAAAACTAGAATGAAAACCCTTATGTTGGCTGAATGTACTTCCAACAGAGCATATCACAAGTAAAGAATGGAAAGAGAAATAGATCTCAAAGGAATATAGAAACAAAAATTAATGTGACCCCTGGAAGGAATATGTTATTATGCTGTTGATTTTGGAAAGGAGAGAAGGTTTCAAGCCTCTTGAGATGATAAAAGACCTGATAGTATTAAGAAGAAAAATATGAAGATACACTGTGGGCATATGCCAGCTACCTATGATGAATGTGCTCATTTGTTATGTATCACAAATGTATACTAATAAAAATGAATTTTTAAAAAAGATGAAGAAGAAGAAGAAAAAGGCAAAGATGAATTGCCCTGGGGAGGAACTGGTATGCTACAGTAAAAATTCAAGTTCTGCCACTTAACCAGCTATTAATTTGGTTACTAACCAGTTCCTGACTTTCAGTTTTTTCATCTATAAAATGAGAACTATATGCTTTATTTGGATGACTGATCTATTGAATCATCTAAGGTTAACATACACATACATATATACATATAGCATTAGGCACAAAAGAATGGTGAGGATATTAGGAAAAGCTTTTGAAAGAAATTCAGTGGATATTGAAGGGTTAATTAGGCATATGTGCTGTGTATTACTGTAAACCAGACACGGGCTGAGGAGGGAAACAGTAGAGGTAGCCTCTACCTTCATGATGTTTATTTTCTTTTCAAGGTGAAGAAGATGTATTCTTCAGGTAGAGAATAACGGAAATTGGATTATATATATAAATGTATAACAAATATTATGTAAATAAAACCTTTAATTATCTATTTACCTTGCATAGCAGCATATGTCTAAAAAATATGTATTCAGCAAAACTGAATTGGAATCTTCAAGCCTGTAATAGGTTATTTAAGGTAAACATAAGAGCACATATATTTTAAAAAAGAAAATTGTAATGCAGTAAAAATTCAAGACATGAGCAAGATGTCTACATATAAAATATTAAAGGACTACATTGAGAACAGATAGACCATGTTGGGAAAGTGGCATCATGGAAGTTTCATAGAAGAGATATTAACATTCTAACTGATCAAGAAGGCACTCTAAAATATGAAGATACCAATCTGTGTATAATAGGAATATAATGAAACATACTCCTAGAACTAAAAAAAACAACTAGAGAAGAAAACTGATAGGCTATCAGTGGAGAGTAGTTGAGTTTAAATAGATCAATAACAATCACAATCATCACTTTTTATTTCTACATAAATATGTGCATATATGTATGTGTGTATCTATCATCTATCTATCTATCTATCTGTCTATCTGTCTATCTATCTATCTATCTATCTAGGGTCTTACCATGTAGTTCAGACTGGCCTTGAACTCATGGCCAGGCTCATGCCTCCGCTTCCCAAGTGCTGGAATGACTCATCAGGCCTAGTTCTTTCTACATAATTTTAAAGATTATTGCCTGGGATGATAATGCAGGCAAGTAGAATGGAGTAGATAATTATGTGAGATTGGTAAAAGTCAAATTCTTGCCTGTCTGTTGTAATCAGTATTTCTTAAAATAAATGGGAAATTAGTACCCACACACTGAGTAAGATGTTCCTGAGAATGTCAAGAAGCTTGTTTGTCAACTTTTAATTGACAACTGATGTTTAAAAGACAATAGGGTAATTCTCATAGTTTAACAGGAACATACTAGTATTTAGTGCCAGAAGAACTAATGTAAGCAAAAAAGCATAGAAGAGAGAAACATGGACAAAATAATCCCCTTTTTGTTTCAGGAAAATGTAAAGCAGTGCCCCAGGGATTGTTGGCAAATATTATCATCTTTGAAAGCTACTGCTTAACACAAATTCCAGGAAGCTGGAGGCTTCTGGGTAATATGAATCACAAGGAAAGAATGCCCCTTTTTGTGGCCAAAACTTTTTAATGGAATCCTGGTTGATCTTAGCAAAGAAGGGCAGGGGTCAGCCTTAGTTTGGAACCATTTTCTGTCTACTCCTGTAGAGAGAAGTCTTTACATAAGACCCTTCCCTTGGTTTTCTTGTTTCTTGCCTGTTGGGTCGCAATGCCTGACGGATATGGAAACACATCTCCAGACACAGTTTTTTCCCCTCGGTATCTAGCATTATAGGAATATGAGTTCTACTTATATCAAAGCTTAGTGGGGCTCTTAGTGTATCGTCTTTTAAAATGCGTATCTACTAAGCACCAGTTGCACATTGTCTTTGAAGACTGATTTATTGATGAATTTATATGTGCTATATAATAGAGATATGTATTAATATATGTATACGAGCTGAGATCCACTTAGTAAAACAGAAGCCATTCTATATTTTAAATCAGAGGAAATTTAATCTAGGGAAGTGGTTACATGAAATACCAAAGAGGATGTTGAGGCACTGTAGGGATTAGTGAGAGGAGAAAATTCTGTGGGCGTAGGTGGGTCCCCAGTGGGAGGAGTTGATGTTGCTGGAGCTGGATCAGGGCTGTGTGTGGAGTGAGCGCCAGGCCGCAGGAGCCGTGGTGGGCCTGGATCCGGCAGCTAGTCTTTGGGACGCAAGAACAAGATAGGGAGGCGAGGGGCAGAGAAGGGTGACTTTGGCTGCTCAAGTCCTGGAGATCTCTAGCTTTCATTAGTGTCTTTCACTGGCCAAACTGTCCAGACAGAGAAAAAAGGGCATGTGGAAAACGTAGTTGGTGGGCGCTTAGACAGAGACATAAATGACGACCCCGCGATCAGTGCGAAGCAGCCCAGTATCGTCCGTGGGACAAGATCAGGGTGTGGACACCTCCGCGCTAGCAGTGGCTTTGGAAAGAGGCGCAGAGCTACATGAGGTTGAGGAGGTTCTTGTACGAGGAGGGAGGGTGGAGAACAGAGGGATGCTCTGAAAAGGATGGTAAAGGCCTAGAAGGGTAAACTCTTACATTATAATCAAGGAATTACAGACAGTTCTGTGAACTTGAAATGTCAGTGGATGGGAATTGTGCGGAAGGCGAGGCTAAGGAGAATTGAAAATCTCATCGGAATCAGGTTTGTTTTTAGGATGAGGAGTTAGCGGCAGTACAACTGCAAGGAGAGTTATTGAAAAATTCTACCTAGGTTTATTGCAGAGCGGAAATGTAGCGCTGGATGACAGGGCGTAGAAGGGATGTGAGTCAGGAGGAAAGACAGGGAAAGTCCCTGGCTTGACCTAGGGAAGCGCACAGCGGAGGGGAAACCTAGCAGCCCAAGGGTGTAGCTTGGAGGGATTTGTTGATACAACTGCAAATGATGACGGTGCTATGGGGATCCGGTGAGGCCCACGGCTTCTGCTTGGGTAAAAGGGTTATTATAGTGATGGCCCCAAGACAAGGGGAAGCATGTTTTATTTGTGTGGTGCTTCAATAAATGGGCTCGTACTTCATTTTTGTTTTTAATTTAAAAGACTAATTTGTTGAAGAAACTAGGTTGTCTTGTTCCACAGTCTGCATTTTGATGATGACAGTGTTGACATGTTTCTTTCCTCCCTGTGTTTCTCACAGGGAAATCAATATTTAAGGACTCATCAAGAAAGAAGGGTTTAAAAATAGACAGTTCTGCTAAGTGGCCTATTGTTAGGATCTGTATTTGATCTAAAATTAATGTTATCACAGCATGAAATTCTGACAAACGAGAATAAATTTGAATTATTATTTTAAGATGCTTTATTTTAATGTAATATAAGTAGCTGTTAATAAAGAAAATATAAAAACACTTAGTTTTTAGAACAGATTTTCATAACAAATTAATTAGAGACCAGGAGTGGTTAATATACTGTGTCTCATGGTCTTAGAAGAGTGGTCCAAATGTTACTGAGAGTATAAATCAGAGACAGAAAATGACAGGAACAAACAAAAAAAAGGACAAAACTGCCTTTCAATGAACAAAAGAAGCAAAAGAATAAATGAAACAAATTATTTGTCTTAAAATATTTTTGAAGCAACAGAATAGATAATTTGGGAAATTATTTGAACTTCTATTTTTATTTATTTATTTTCTATGTCTCTCTCTCTCTAGATATATTTTTTTGAGTTTCTCACATAAGAGGAACGATGTGATACTTAAATTGTGTCTCTGACTTAGTTCACTTAACATTCTGTTTTCAAGTTATATCCACTTGCCTACAAATACCTCGAGTTTATCTTTCCTTATGGGAGATTGTGCATCGTTACTGAAAAATAGCACATTTCCTTTATCGATTCACCTATTGATGTACATATACAACACCTTGATAGTATAGATGGTGCTGCTATGAATATGAATATGAATGTGTTTCTGTTGGGAAGATACCTGGAAGGGTAATAGCTGGATCAAGTGGAATTTCTATTTTTAACTTTTTAAGGAATCATCACACTGAATTTCATAGGGGATCTTCTACCAGCAGTGTAGAAGAGTTCCTTTTCACCCACATTCTTGCCAGGACTTGATGTTATATGAGTTTTTTGATGAGTGGTCATTCTTTCTGAGGTAAGAGAGTATCTCAAAATAGCTTTAATTTGCATTCTTCTAATGGCCAATAATGTTGAACTTTCTGATTCTGGTTGCAAACCAAATTGGACAAGAATTGAATCAAATTCAATGGTTATGTTCATTGTTGAGCTTATGGGGAAATTTGATTCATTTCTCATCTAATTCAGTTTGTGATCAGAATTGTGAAATTAAGTTTGTGAATCGAGGTGCCAATATATTTGTTAATTTACAGAGTTTCTGCATATCACACTCATAGTTTTCACTGTGATATATCTCTAAAGTTTACCTTTGAATATATTTTAATATTGATTAAATCTGAGTGATTTGCTTTTTTTTTAAGACAGGGTCTCGCTTTGTGGTTCAGGCTGGCCCTGAGCTCAGCCTCAAACTCACATCGCAGCAATCCTCCTGCCTCTGCCTCCTGAGTGCTGGGATTACAGGCGTGAGTCACCACGCCCAGCACTGTGCTATGTGGTACTGGTTGCTGCTGGGCGTGAGTCTCCACGCCCAGTATGGTATGTGGTTACCGGGGAATCGAATCCGGGCCCTTGTGCTTGCAAGACAAGCACCGGAACCACTGAGCTAACTCCCCGGCCCTGTGATTTGCTTTTTTTATATTACAGTGCATGATCAGGTATAATGAAAACCTGTGTTATTACATTATTATTAATTAATCACAAGTTCAGGGATGCCAGATAAGAATACATTTGATATTGGTTCCTTAGTCTTTCAGAGCTGAAGTTGAATATTAGCTGAATGCAGAAGTATGATACTGAGAATGTCCAGATCAGCAGGAAGGCCAAGAGACAAAAACTAAGAACAATAAAGAAGAATAACTAATTAGTTCAACAATATTTAGTATTTATGATAGGCCAAGCACCATTCTAGGAACTTGGGCTACATCAGTGAAACATAAAGATAGGTCCTTTTCTTGATGGATCTGGACATTCTCATGTGACAGAATCAAGGTTTCTGAGAAGGAGGAGGGTTTCTATGCAGGAAATAGTATGGTCAACAGTCTGAAATATTGTTTAATTAAAACAAAGACTGAAAATGTCCATTTGTTTTGTCAATTAAAAAATTAATAGCTGTTATTAATTAATAGTTATAATGAGACTAGTTGCATAAGCATTGTGTTGGAGGCTAGATTACCTTGGGCTAAGTAGTGAATGGGAGGTAGAGAGTCTTGGGCTCTTTTTGCCTCTATGACAAATGCCTGGGCAGCTTATAAACAACAGAATCTATTTCTCACAGTCTGCAGACTGGAAGTTCAAGATCAAAGTACTGATCTACCATGTGTCTGAGGGTCCATTCCTGACAGATGCTATCTTCTCTGCTCTTACATGTCATGAAGAGCAGGACAACTTCTTCTGTTTTGTAAGGACCCAGAACTCATTTACAAGGGTAGAGCCCTCATGACTTAACCTCTTTCCGAGGTCCTGCTTCTTAAGACAGCATATTGGATACTGCAATAGGATATATGAATTTCTGGCAGTGCACATGCAGTACATGAGATAGAGATGATTGTATAGATTTGTTTAGAATTTTAGCAATCAAAAGAAGAAATAGCAACATTCTGAAGAGGTGCGGAAAGCACATTTGTTTTAGGCTAGAAAAGACCTTAGTGTGTTATGCTGATGGTCAAATGGATAAGGAAGGATAAATAGAATAAGATGAAGTCCACAGGTAAGAATGAGGCAAGGCAGAGCGAGTTCTCTGCACATCAAATTTTAGTATATGTATTGCTGAAGTGAGCACTCTTTGCACATCCAAAGCTGATGGAAAGAGAGTTGTGAGGAAAGGAGTTTCCTTAGACTTCGCTGGCACAGCCTCAGCAATGTGTCTTGGCTGTGGGAGGCAAGACACACGTGGGACTTACCTTCCAAGGCCACGGGTCATTGTGAGGATCCAGCCTGCCTCTAGACTGCACAGAGGGCAACCAGAAGTGGTGAGGGTCTGCTTAAACCTGAAATGATCCTGCAGGAAACTGATGCCATAAAAATGGAGGACATTTCAGCAGGATTCCTCCTTCTCTATTTTGTTTTTCTGAAAATCAAGAGTTCTGCATAAGATAGACTCAAGAGAGTAAAAGCAAGCAGACTGTACCCTGGTCAAAGGCACTTGGGTGGGATGGGGTTCCTTACCCCTCTGCTTGTCAAGCCACATGCCGAGGGCATAGCACAGTAACCCTATGGAGAGACGTACTTTCCATAGTTCACATAAACTCATATGGGCTAGCAGAGGCTCTGGACAAACTAGAAAAGACATTGCTATAGAAGTTCAAATAAGGGAATGATTCCATTTCTGTAGGTACTTAAATCCACACCCTCATATACCTGGAACACCATTCTGTGTCCCAAATCTAGGAAGCACCTCTCAAGCAGGTAGTCCTGAAAATGTTTCTGTGAAAACCAAGGAATCATCTACAGATGAACCAAACAGAAACAATATGAATATCAAAGAATTGCATGGAGAAAATGACAACCTCATGAGAGAGCGGAGGAAAGTGGAGCAGCCTGGAGGCAATGTTTTATACACATCAAAGCGGAGCGATTCTGCCCTGTGTTGGGAAGTTGGTGATGACACTGTTACATTCGCAGGACAGCTGGCATCTTTTGAGGACAAAGCCATTCAGAAAGCAGCATGACAGCATGCATCAAGAGCTACAAACATTCCACCCCCCCCATAGCTATTCTGTGCCTGGAAATTAATCCTATGATATTACTTCAGGGGAAAAACAGTGTATGTATGAAGTTACTGAAGCAATATTATCTACAGTGTTGGATAAATAATAGGAGCTCAAGAAGTAATTATGCATTTGCTGCCAGTAAATGCATATGTTTTTGCCACATGATAGTCTATATAGAGTAACTCTATGATAATGAGATGTTTCCAGAAGTCAGATGTGTAGAATAAGCCCCATGGTTTACAATCAAATACCATGTTCAAATTATACAGTGGTTTCCCAAGTGATCCTAAGCAACATTTTTACAAAGGAAACAACCTAGGCATTATTAATGTACTTTGATGTAGAGTACTGTAGTGTGTTATGGTTCTCAGATTCTGAGTGATCTGGAGGACTGACCCCATCCAAAATTCCCATTCAGAAGGCTGGACTGGGACACAGAATGAACATTTCTAATACATTCCTAAGACTTCAGAGCATTACGGTTTGGAACCTATATATTCCCTACAAGCTCATATGCTGAGGGCTTAGACACCAAGCTATGGAATGATTGTGAGGAAGGTAATGGGAACTTTAAGAGGTGGAGCCTGAGAAAGAAACTGAGTGGTTAAAAGTGTGGCCTTGAAGGGGGGGACTGACTGGGACCCCAGCTCCTTCTTCTTCTTCTTCTTCTTTTTTTTTTTTTTTATGTACCAGGAGTTGAATGCAAGCCCTTGTGCTTCCAAGGTAGGTTCAGTAACACTTGGGCTAAATCGCTGGCCCTTTAAAAAAAAATTTTTTTTTTTTTTGAGACAAGGTCTCACTTTGTAGTTCAGGCTGGTTCTGAACTCACTGTGTAGGCCAGGTAAGCCTCCAACTTGTGGCAATCTTCTTTCCTCTGCCTCTCGTGTGCTGGGATTACAGGCATGAGTCTTTCCTTTCTGGCTCATCTTCATGAGGTGAACAGACTTCCTCGAAGTGCTCTTGCCAGGATGTACCATCTCACCACAAGCTGAAAGCTATGGTACCAATCTACCACAGAGTGAAACTTCCAAAATGATGGGATACAATGAATCTTTTCTCTGTGTAAGTTGTTTGTTTCTGGTGTTTTGTCACTGTTAGGAAAAACTAACACAACTTGTTGAGGGTAACCAGCTTTTGCTCAGAGAATCAGTTATCATTGCATCTGGAGAGATAGCAAACACAAGCTCCCTGCATCCCAAGGGATGAGCACTGTCTTGCTCATCTGGATATCCCAAGCACCTAACCCAATGAATGTCCTCATACATGCTTGCTGAAATGAATTGTTTTCATAGTCCAGAGTTTAAAAAGTAGAACAGTTTTTCATTTTACCATTCAATTTTTTTGGCAATTCACTGGACACAGGAGAAAGAAAGCCATCCCACGTATTAGTGTTGATGTTTAAGCTGTCTTTGTTAGCACAGGCCCCGAGCTGACCTTTGGAATGGTCACCCTGCTGTTGAGTCTGGGTGACAAAGTGGGTGGGGTGCATCGCTGTTGTTATTATCTGTGTCTTTTAGACTCCTGGACCCAACAACGGAGACTGTAAACTTGACCCACAGGCCTGGGACGGACCTCTTTCATTTGCAGCAGTGAGAAAGGGTGAAGGTAAAGCACACAGGAAGTCAGCAGACTTTAGTCTATGGCGTAAATGTGCCATAAAATTTAGAAATATTTCAGTTAATATCTTTGCACAAGTTTCTTTGTGTTTTCATAAATTGTGGACATGCTAGTTGTGTGTTTTGAAATTGTTCTGCTTCTTAATACATTGTCTGTATAGCTGATATTAGATGTTATTCCTCTTTTCAATTATTTTAATTTTAGGGGAAATTATATTTTTATTATTTTAAGTTGCATTTTTCTGACTAATGAGGCTGACTAGATTTCATGTTTATTGTTTATTTGTTTCTTCCTATGTAATTTGTTTGTTTGAATTTTTTTGCATATTTTTGGTTGAGTTGTCTTCTTTCCTATTTACTTGTAATAAATTTCTCTGAATTATGAGTCTCCATTGTTAGTTGTATGTTTTCTCAGTCTGTTAACTATCTTAACATTTTTATGATGTCTAGGGGTATACATGTTTAACATTTTTATAATAATGCCATTGTTTTCATTTTTAGTTTCTGAGTTTTCTTTCCCACACTTATATTCATAAGATTATGAAAAGATATTTTTAATTTTTTAAACTAAAATTTTATTTTAAAATATTTTGTTCTTTCATGTATCTGTAACTTATTTTTAATATGGCATGAGGTAGTGATTTAATGAATAGTCACTTTTATACTATCTTTTCTCCACTGATTTAACAGACCTCATTTATAATATTTACAATTTCCATATAGATGCAGCACTTTGAATATCTTTTAAATTATCTAATACTACATATTTTACTTTAGCTTTTTTGTATTCATCAAGTATTCCTTACTGTTATTTAAACATATCTTGACTTTTTCCATTCACTTTCCTTTTGATAAAATTTAGAATCAGTTTATCTAATTCTAGAAACATGTCTGAAGAAATTTTGGTTGACTTGTAAACTATTGTGTAAATTTTGATTAACTTTAAAAATATTGTATAATTTGATTAATTTAAAAATATTATATACTACCATTTAAAACAGTTTATTGTCAACAATAACATAGTTTTTTATTCATTGTCTTGAGCTTTTAAGATAGATAATGACATTCTATACAACCAACAATTTTGTTTCCTTTTCAAAGGCTACCGCTTTCTTTTCACTGTATTATTTTATTGGGTAGAAATTCCCAATCATGTGAAATGTATTCTGGGCTAGTTCTTGTTGCTCTCACTGCAAGGAAGAGGTGGGGCTCTGTGCCAGATGGAAGACCGTTCTTAGCTGACTCAATTTTTCCCAATTTTATATAACATTTGTTGGTGATTTTACATAAACATTCTTTATTTTGGTTATATGTTTCTTCCTTTTATTTCTAGATCAGCAAACAGATTAAAATAGATATCAGCGTTGACTTTTCACTGAATTCCTTTTCATCCTCCTTTGATGTTTCCTCATGGAAGAGGTCACTCTCATTCCTTCTTCCTTTTCTTTCATCACATGCTGCTTATCATTGCAGAGTGGGATGAACAGCAAGACCTTTGTCAGGGCCTTGAGAAGGTGTCTTCTTGTCAGTGAAGATAGAAAGTTGGTTAGAGTTAAAGTGGGCTTCTCTGTGTTCTTCTCAATCACAGTGAAATATTTCCATCACTCCCCCAAACCTAACTCCTCCTCAGAGGGAATAAGGGGATGTGGAGACAGCATCCAGGCTTGGGGACCAGACACATACTCAGCCACTGGGCAAGAGGAAGCCAATGGAAAGGTGGGCTAGAAGCCCTGACTGTGGTCTGTGCTCACTGCATCCCTGGTGCAGGTATCCGACTGTCTCCTTGACCATTCAGCGCTGTGATGGGAGTGCAGCCACAGAGCCGGTCAGATCCTCTCCAGTGCTGCTCTGTGTTCCCTCCCATTGTGTTGGCTTTGACTCTAAAATATTCCACAAGCAATTATCCTTAATGCCAAACTCTTTGATGTGAGTGTCACCAATTCCAATGACTATGGGCTAATACTTTTCTTGTGGAAACTGTTTAACGAATGTGCTCAATTAACTCCGATGGTAACAATTATTTCTACAAGATACATCCTGGAATTTTCTAACTAAATGTAAGGTTAATGAATTGCGTGTGGAAGTGTGTTCTCTTTTTCTTCTCTGTATTTAGCAGAGAGATGAAAGCTGAGCTGAGGCATCTTTCCATGATCATAGACTGCAAGGCCTTTCTTAATATTTAATTTAGTATTTAAGGCGAGAGCCTCGGGATGAGTTGGAACTCAGGATGTTCTGTTTCCCAAAAACTTGCTCACCAAGGGGGAGATCCTTGAAGATCTGATGTGATCTCCAGACTACCAACTCTAAGTCAGCAACACTTGTCATTTCGACTAGCAGAAACCCACAGCCAGCCCTAACCACTGCTTCCTCCTGAGAGGGAAAGCCACACACGATGTCACCACAGTTATTGTATAATTTGTCCCCATTTTTCTGCCCCACACACATGTACAGACTGATGTCGTCAAGGATGACCCAGTGATAAGCTGGTCAGTGACCTTGCTCAGAACATATCTGGGCACCACTCATTGTTCTCACTGCAAGGAAGGGCTGGGGCTGTGGGACAGGGAGCTAGTGAGGGATGGATGTACAAGTCCCAGGTGGAGTGGGCCAAGAAAGGTCCGAAGAGCCCAAGTGCAAGTCATAGTCAGGAGAGAGGAAAAACGAAAGGAAGGAGAATAATGGATGGTAAAAAACCCAAAAGAACAGATGCGCTGTGAGGAGCAAGTAAAATTGATCTTGCTTCCTGGTGGTTGCACAGATCCAGGTCTCTTGAGGAACCATGATATAGTAGTTAGTCTCTTGTCTTCAGGTTTCTACGAGATCCCTCCAAATTCTCAAAATGCCTATACCTTCCTTTGCATGTGTTAGCTTCAGCATTCTTGTAATCAAATGACCTGGTTGGTACAAAAATGCTGGTGGTGTAGGAAATCCATGTCTATCACTAGCGAATTTTTCCTAACTTGTCATCTTCTTCAGGAACCCTGATAGAGTTGGCACGTGGGTTTCTTGGCATAGTCTTGGAATATCAAGAACGTGAGGATTTCAGGTGTACATACAGGAGTGACCTCGCTCTTCTACTCAAGAGGCATGGCTCTTTTCCATCTCTGCAGTGAGGTTTCACTGAATACTTTCAAGTCATAATCAACTAACTATGTGCAAATTATGCTGTGCAGACTGTCTGCTACCTGCCTGCTCCTACTTCCTGATGCATCAGCCGATTCATGAACTCTCCACTTGGAAATACTGTGTTGTGAGAATTATAGGGAGGGGATGGAAGCCAGGAAACCTGGAGCAAGGTAATAAAAAAATAGTGTAGTCTGAATAAAGGGAGGAAAAGAAGGGATGAAGATGAGAAGGTGATTAGATGAATGGCTCACATGGACCTTGAAGAGGAGCCGAAGTCCCCTTTGAAAGTGGCCTGCTTGTGTTGTCAGAAGAACCATAGTGTCTTGTAGAAACATGGGCAGTGAAGAAAGAATAGGAAAAGGAGATGGAGGAGAAAGGAAGGGAAATTCATTTCTGAATCATTTTAAGAGGTTCCAAAGATTCAGCTGATGAGTTAACATTAGCTTCCCACATACCCAGAATGACATACTTTTGTCATGGTTCAGTTAGACTGAGCCACTTGTGTGTGCTGGAGGAGCTCTGTTGGTCTGTGTTTATTTTATTTTTGTCTATTATATATTGTACATTTATATCTATTACATTTCTCAACGTGTTTGTAATTTGCATAAATTTTAAAAACAGTCTTCTCTTGTTTTGCTAAAGAGAAGCTATCCTGTGGCTTATCACCTTGGATTTTCATTGTGATGATTTTCTAACCACTCAAAAGTTTCTGGTTTATAACTCCAAATTAGAAAAATCAAGGCCTTCTGTCTTCGTGCCTTGCATTTGTGATAAGGCACTCTTTCCACAAAGACCTTAGAAGGATCTCTGGAGGTGACTTGATGGGACAGTAATTTCGAGTGAATTCAGAGTTTTAATTACTATTTTATTTAATTGCAAGTGAATACTCTGGGAAAAACCCATCAACAAAAGAAATAATTGTTCAAAGAATTACATCTGCACTGCATTCTGTAAGAAATTTCTCATTAAAAATGTGTTTCTTTAAAAGTAACTCAAAGCAGCTGATGAAATACAAGAGCACGGAAAGTTTCAAATCCCAAAGCAAATTTGGATTCATCAAGGACCATTTGCCAGAGACTAGACTTCAATGACAAAAAAGTCCTCACATTTCTCACAACTATTAACAAGGCTTTATACTCAGGTTCAGATATTGGTGCTTTATTTCCATAGGTGGATATTTCCTACTTAAACATGTCCTTTTCATTATACTCCTAATATCTCTGGAGCATTATTGCTAGTTGAATTTTTCCTTTAGTAATAACTCCAAGTCTTGTATTTCTCTGATTTAAGAGAAGAAGTAAAGGAAAATCAAGTAATAGACAGCTCTGCAAAGGAGGTGAAAATCCAGAAAACCAGGCTGGGATGTCTGCGCCACCATCAAAGACAGACGTGTAAGGAATAGCAGTTCTCGAGATTATCACCAAATATCTTTTAGGCTTTTTCTGAAACCACAAAGATCAAACTCGCTTGAAAGGCCACTGGGGCAAATGTTACAAAAGAACAAAACCATAGAAAAACCACCACATGATCTAGCAGTCCCTGTACTGGGCACGAACCCAAAGAAATGAAATCACTACCTCATAAACATATCTGCACTCCCACATTTATTGTATGATTGTTCCCAATATGCTAGGTATTGAAATAACCTAGATGTGTATCAAAGGATGAACAGATAAAGAAACTGTGGTGTGTATGCACGATAGTGTCACTGAGCTCTGAAAGAATGACGTCTTGCTCTGTGCCTGCCTGCAGAATGTTGTGTTAAGTGAGATAAGCTGAACACCAAAACAAACACAAACAAAAGCAAAACCTCCCACACCTCCAAAACCTCTCATTGCATAATATCACATGTATGTGGAATAAGAAGAAAAGAGAACCAAGTATGCAGAGATCAAGAGCAAATGAGTGACACTAGGGTGAGGTGAGGAAAAGGAGAAAAGGAGGAGATGCGGTGAGGATAAAAAGTAGCAGACTAGAGCCAGGCTTGCCGGTTGTGCGCGGAATCCCAGAACTCAGGACACATGAGGCTATTGCGTTTGAGGCCAGCTGGAATATAGTGAGAATACGGTGTCACCAAAAATCAAAACAAAATAAAGCAAAACAAAAGCCAAACAGCAGACTTATAGGATGAGCAAGTCGAGATCTCATGTAGAACAGGAAGACTGCTGATACTGAAATTGTGTTGTAGTTGAGATTTACGCCAAATAAGTAGATTTTAGCTGCTCTGATCACCAAAACGAAAGCCAAAAGTGGGGGAATAATGATCTGATGTGATGGATATACTAAGTGGCTTCACTTTAATCATCTTTTTGTTATCTGCATGTGTCATAGCATCATGTTATATACCTTGTATACACAGTCAAGTATTTTTAAGAAAAAAGTCTATATAGCTGTATGCAGTGGTACAACCTATAGCCTCAGGTACTCAGAGGGCTGAGGAGGGAAAACTGTGGATTTAAGGCCAGTTTGGGGAACATAATGAGATCCTTTCCTTTCCTAAAAGAAAAAAGAAACAGAGAGAGAGAGAGAGAGAGAGAGAGAGAGGCAGAGACAGAGAGAGAGAGAGACAGAGAGGAAGAAGAAAGAAAGATGATATAAAACTACCTCCACTGCTGATGAAAGTGAAAGTAATAGAGGAAAAAAGGAGCAAAGCTGAAGAAACAGATTTGAACTAAAAACTAAAGCTAATACTAAAAACAGATTTGGACTATGCTATCTAGAAGAGGAAAAAGCAATCACCTCACCCGTGGATTTATTGAACACTTACTGATGTTTGGGGACAGGTTGTGAAAAGGTGCAGGGATCTCTCTTGTGAGGACAGTTAGTCCACTGAGGGGACAGGCATGTATAGATAATGATTTAAATAAGAGAACAGTAACAGAAAAATTTCCAGCACCTCTGAAGCACTGTGTAGATGTTGCTTATTTAACAAACTGCAAATCAGCCCCTGAAGAAGAAGTGTATTTTCTAGTTGTTGACAGAAAAGCCAGACAGTACTAGGTTAAACAAGGAGGGGGTTATACGTAGTGTGTCTCAAAGTGCCAGAAGTTTGGTGCCCCGGGCTCGGGCTGTGGACACTGGCTCCTATATTACTCTGTTCCACACTCTCAGCCTCAGTTGTGGCTGCTGTGCTTTCAAGCGTCACATCTGAGTGTGTGGTAGGATAAAGATGGGTGAATGGATCCTATGTACAAAAAGCAATGCTTTCCCAGCATTCCTGAGCACTGTCCTCTTGTGTGCTACTCACAGAACAATGTCAGGAGCCCAACCCAATCTAAACAAAGAAGCTAGTTGTTTGAATTTTTATCTGGGTATATTATTACCTTGACTAGAACTAAGGTTCTCCACGAAAGAAAAATGAGAAAGGAATTAGTATTGAGTATACAAACAGCACTTTTTGCCCCCATGGGCTGATTATTATATAGATTAGAAATGGAAGCTCAGAGGGTGAAGTGTGTGGTTGATTCCTCACACAACTAGTAAATGCAGAGTCTGGGTTAAAACCAAGAAGTGAGTGTGGCCAGTTTCACTTTTAATTTCCATTCATAACCATCACATGACTGTTCAAAAGAATGAACAAATAACTGGCAGTAAATTCAAGGTGAGAATATATCTATATGATTTTGATAGACAGATATTAGAGAGGAGAATCCTTCAGAGGGAAATACCTTTTCTACTGGGGTGGGGGGCAAGAGAGAAGTTCTACTTGATATTCAGAGTTATAGTGAAAGGAGAAGGGGAGATAAATTCAGGAGGAAAAGCTGGAATTTCAGGCTTCCGTGATGTCTCTGAATTAATAAATCCAAAATAGAATTTCTGATGTGTCCATTTCCTAAACTGTTTAATTCCTTGTCTTTTCTCATCTCAGTAAAGACCTCTTTTCCCATCTCTGTAAAATGCTCTTTTATGTGACCAGCTGCTTAAACACAAGATCTGAGGCCGGATATTCATCCATCTCTTGCCTTCACTCCCTCATCAGCAAATTCTAAAGAATCTACTCCCCACAACTCCCTCACGTATGCCTTGTCTCTCACTGTCACTGCCCCTTGCTTTCTCAGCTTACCTCTATCTCTTGTACAGGAACTGAAATAGTCCCAGAATGCAACAGTCCCCAGACTTTATGGTAATGAGGACTAGATCTATGGAGGACAGCTTGTCGATAGCTGGAGGGGGATATTTAAATTTTTTAGTTTCTTTTTATTAGTATATGCTTCTGCTACATAATAGTTACATTCCCCAGTGCTGGCACCACGGGCTCAGCTCGACCTCAGATCATCTGGCATTAGATTCTCATAAGAAGCTTGCAACATAGATCCTGCGTATGTGCAGGTCAGCGTAGTGTTCGGACCTTTACGAGAATCTAACGCTGCGGCTGAGCTGGTGTTGTCAGGGATGGGAGCTACAATCAACACAGGTGAAGCTTCCCTCCCTCGCCTTGCTGCTTACATCCTGCTGGGCAGCCTGGTTCCTAACAGGCTATGGACAGTATTGGCCCATGCCGAGTCGGGAGACCCCTGTCTAGGGTCCTTCCCCTTCCTTTTTTCCTCTTTATAGTTCTCCACTTAAACAAAATTTAAGCATTATAAATCAGAACATATCACAGAAATCCCCTTAAGTCCTCTGTGAGTTTCACTGCACTTGGGAAGGCCCCCAGCTATGTCTTTGGCTTAGACCTTGTTGTGGTTTATGTCTAGATGTTGCCCCTAAGTCTCATGCACTCAGAGGTGAGGATTTTATGGAACTGGCTAGATCCAGGATATTTTGGTACTAGGATTAAGGATATGTGGCACTAACTTAGTCCACTGATTAGAATTAGCATAGTTCTGAGTGGCATCATTCCAAAGACTGCTCGTCCAGATGAGGTTAAAGGACAAGACAAGCTGGCTGCTGCTGCTTTTGCTGCCTTTGGCCTTCTAGCCCATGAACTATTTCTCCTCCTTCACTCTGCCATCCCGCCTTGGAGCCAGCTGATGAAGGATTGAAACATCTACCAACTGTGAGCTGAAGTAAACCTTTCCTCCTTTGACTTTGGGTGTCAGGTTAAGAAGACAAGAAAAGTAACTCAGACTCTAAGTCTGTGACCCTACACTTTTCTAATCTCATCTTGACCCATATTCCTTTTGCTGGCTCATGGGCTGTAGTTACAGTAGCTTCTTTATATCTGTAAAAAAACCTTCTCCCTTGAGTTAGATCTTTGTGCTTTGGAACATGTCGCCTCATCAGACTCATACTTATTTATGTTGTGTTTTAGCATTGTTTCCAAAGGCAATTTTCCCCAGATAACTGTTCTAGATTCAGTCATCTGACTCTTCTCCATCAGAACCTGACGATTTCCTTTTATCTTATTTTCAGTTTCAGGGCACCACTTTTATACAAATAATTTCATGTTGATTTGTTTACCTGTCTCAAGCCTGTATCCTCATCTCTCATTGAACTGTGATAATAACGAGGGCAGGAGTTCTGCTTGATTTGCTACTGCTGTGTAACCAGCGCATGGTACTGAGTGGATACCACTTTTGCTAGGATGAATAAAAAGTGACAACAATGACTTAGGAGTGTTGAGTGCCAGCAGGAAGTTTGTACCCACTAGAAATAAGGAGGAGCCAGTTTCCTTGCCAGAATCAACTCCACAATAAATAAGCTGGGATAGTGGTTCCCAGAGGACTCTATTCACTTAAGACTTTATGAAAATGGTAAAAAAAAATCAAATTATAACTGAGTCATACGTAGCTAGTACATATATTTAATTCCATATTCATTTAGCTATTATGTATTCAGGGGGGTAGAAATCTGACAGGGACAGTCACTTCCTCCTTCCTGAGGAACTGCTGAGAAGCACCGCTCAGGGTGGCCCAGGGTTGCAGGCTTTGCTCTGCTCTGACTATGATTCCTTTTCTCATACTTTCTGCTGAGCATCTGACACAGCTCATTAGACTACTCTGCTTGACCAAAATTACGCACTGCCTTGTTTCAGGATCATAATTAAATATTATCTTCAGACTATTCTCGTTCTCTGGACATGTGATTGCTCAAATTTCACTTTACATGTAGACTGCGTAGTTGATATTTACAGAAGTTTTACTTCCCTCTAACGTGCGATGCAAAAAGCTGCCTGCTTTGTTTGAAATGTATAACTGAGGTCTTTGCCGCAGTAATAACAATGCAACATGACAGCATTAGTAATAAAGCCATTACTACTTAGTACTTACTTTGTAGAAGGCATTATGATAACTCTTTTAAGTAATTAATTTTTGCCATAAAGGAGGGAACAGAGGTCCATAGAATGTGTGATATCCAATGGGATAACTACTATAATGTGCAACACCTTAGTTTTGGTCATGTCTATATAGTTTGGTAGGCAAAGGTATGTATTCCATGTAGTTATTTATGAATTCAGGCTCTTTCCATGTGGATGGTCATCATATTCTAGGGTTTTAGAATCCTGCCTTAGGTCATCTGAATCTAGTGGCACCTGGTAAAAGATAAGAACGAATGTAGAGATCATTGAGAAAAGTTCAGAGCTCAGGCCTAGAAGGGCTCATATTTTATTGGTCAGAAATCATTTCCCTGGTCCCACCTCAATGCATGGACTCTAGGAAATATGATCTTATGTGAAAAAGAGAATGATTCTGATGACCATCTAGCCAGGCTATGCCACATAGAAGTTCAGTAACTTGTCATACAATATATGAGTTTAGGTCTGGGACTCAGGCCATGTCAACTGGACTTTGAGGCCAACCTGTTAGTCTCATGTCTATACTTCATTTCACTCCATGGTTAAGGCCAGGATGAAAATGTCTTCTTTGGAGGGACAGAAAATGGACTGTGTGGCACTTTCTTTGTGAAGCTGTAATATCTTCCCATTCATAGCAGCAGTTCAGGGATACTGTTCTTGCTTCATCAATTCCGGTCAAATATTATGAGACAACCTTAGACTAAGGACTTTAAACCTTACCCTGTGGCCAGCCTACTTAATGAAACTCTTAGCTAGAAGATTTTAGCCTGCAGATGAGTTTCCCATGCAGTATATCAGAAGCCTTACTCTAGTGAAATGGACCTTTGTTCTACAAGCTGAGGTATGCACAAAGTGCACTTTAAAATTTTCTTTGACTCAAATGATCATATTTCATTAATTATAATACACTTTTTTGAATGTTAACATCTCTGAATTCAGGATTTTCTAATTGATGGCAATTTTGAATTTGCTATTTTCCAAATAACAATGCTAATGTATGTGTCATTGCCTGTGCATGTGTGAACTTGGCCATAGATATTTATATTATTGTTGTTTCAGTTGAATTATGAGCATTTTTCATATTAGTTACTGTTTCAAATGTTTTTTAAAAACCCTGAATTTCAGTAGTGAAATGAAAAGTGATAATGAGAAAAATGGCCAAGAAATATAGCAGTATAATGTACATATACCAGTAAAGGAAGTTTTCTTGTGGTTGTCTAGAGGGGTTTTTTCAAAGCTTTGAGGTCATACAGGGTTAGAGAAGTAGACTAATGTAACTATATGAAACTATGATGCATTTTTTGTGAGGTACATACTGTAAAATGCATTGTCTATTTAGCATGAGCCAAGCAAGAATATGCCCATATGAAACCTTTCAGAATGGGCTGAAGTATCTCAGAAGAAAACCTAGACTCAATGGTTGGTATATTGTAAGAAACATTTCATAATTGGCACAGAGGACAAGAGTGTGGAGAAAAATTGATTCAGAAAAGTGTCAGACTTTAAATGAGGAGATGTTTTCAGATACTTTTCTTTGTTTTCTTCTCTCTTTCTCCCTCTCTTCTTTCCTCACTCCATCCGTCCTTCACTCCTTTCCTTCCTTTTTTCTCTTTCTTTGTGGCACTGGTGATGGAACCATGGCCTTCATCTTTATACCTCCAGCTCTTTCTAACCTTTTATTTGGAAGCAAGGTCTTCCTAAGTCACTAAATTGTGCAGTTTGGGCTTGAACTTGTGATCCTCCTGCTTCACCTCCCAAGGTGCTGGGATTTCTTAATCAATTTGTTTTCCTTTTTATATATGCTTGAGAATGAAAAGCAATAAAAATCTATGTCCCAACACATCTAAAAGAGATTTTTCAGGAAGTACAAAGTAGCAATTCTAAGTGATGAGGCACCGCTTCATCGTTTAATTGAAGACATCTTTCTTTCTTAGTGGTACACAGATTCATGATGCACTTTTGAAGGAGAAGTTCAAGTCTGATTGGGTCAAGTATGCCACTAGGAGATACCTAAAGGAGTTCGAGCATACTCACTCCTGTGCATAGAAACTGACCTATATCCGCTTGGGGGCCTCCCGTTCCTCCTCTAGTCATGAATCCTTTGCTGGGCCAAGAGCTAACCATAAAAGGTAAAAAACTTGAGACACACCAATCAGCTGCAGCCCCTATGCACTCATAGCCATGCCCACTTTCCTTGTTCTATATAACCCTGTGTAATCCTCAATAAAGACAGAAATGTTCACTGAAACTTCCCTGGAGTCTGCGTGGTGACTGTACACTCACCCTCCAGGCCCTGGCCTCAAACCTGATCCTCGGCTGCATACCATCCTGGCACCTAGGACGACTACATATTTTACCATCAATGGCTTCTTGGTGTCCATGAAATAGCTAATTTCTCATTTGAGATCCCATTCCTTTGGAGATTGGGAATGAAATTTCAGTCAGTTCATCAGCCCCTTTCCTAATGATTATACTATATTTCCCAGGAAATTATATATAGCCACCATTTGTCCCAGGAGCAAAGTATTTGTTATCTTCTGTCTGTACCAACCACCTCCTAGATGAGTATCATTCTGACACTGGACATCATGCCACAGAAAGAGGTACAGTGCTAGCTTTATTGTCATTAGAGGGTCCTTTCAGAGCTGATGGCTCTGTCTGTTATTCTGTGACCTTCTTGGATGCACCTCCTGGGAAAGAGAAAGTCTTTGAAGCTGCGAAGGCCCAGGCTCCTCAGTGGATTCTCTGAGCTTGAAGCACATTCTGCTCCTACACAGACTTCTGGGTGGCTGGGCTCTGGTAGGGTTCAGTCCACCAGATTTACTCCATGGTGTGCAGGAAACCAACTTCTCTGAATCATCTGGCAAAGGGGAACTGAGAAGGCTGCTTTTAGTTGCATGTAATTGTTCTGCCAGCTTTTCCACACTGATATCTTGCAGGCTCTGTGGCTCTATCTGGGAAAGTGGTAAAAGCACCCTAAAGCCAGTGTGAGGTTTGTGGCCTTTCTTGTCCCATTCCTGCCTGATCAGAGGAGGAGCCAGGCTAGAGCACTCAGCTAGGGACCCAGGAGAATCTTCCTTCCCTGGCTGGCTCTCTGGCTCTACCCTTCATCCTAGAAGGAGCAGTGTTGTTTTGTCTCAGTCAGCCAGTCTTTTACCCATGCCCTCAATTCTTCTACTCCTTAGACCGAAACCCAGCTTATCGTTTTCTCTACCTTCTGAGCAATTGTCTTGGAAGACATAGTTGACTAAATGGAGTAAAGGAACTGGAAAAAGTAACAAAATTATTGTTATTAATCACACTAATTAACATTTCAGAATGTTATCCTTCTGTGAGTTCCTACTGTGTCCTATCACCTGATTTATTTAGTTTTGGAGTGGTGTTGAGAACTGAATTAGAACTTTGGACTGAGCTATATCCCTTTTAATATTTTATTTTGAGACAATGTCTCATGAAGTCACTAAACTGCCCCGTTTTGAGCTTGAACGTGCAACCCTCTGGCATTCACCTCCCAGAGTGATGGTATTAGTGTGACACCATGGACACCTTGACCCGGACGTCAGCAGGCCTTCTTAGGTTCATTTTTCAAGTGGCTGGTTTGCTGCTGAGTTAGGCCAGTAACCTGGATGGATTTCAGTTCCTCAGACAGGTTTTCTGTCGTCTCCAGTCACCTCACAAAGCAGAACGTTACTTTTTCTGCTCTTAATAACAAAATTTATAATTTTTATCTTTTTATTAGGAAACCAGTCATACACAGACAGAAGAAAGGAGAAAATTCAGAAAACTTCACTGCTGTAAGGGTATCCCCTGAGTATTTTTTTCCCAAGTTGATTTTTACTGTTTATGTGGCTTGTGTGTTTTTTGACCACTTAACATTATTCTAGACACAGGTCTGCATGTTCTGCCTTGTTTGTGGAATACTGAAATGGAGTGCTGTATCTGATTACCATATAATCTTCAAAAAATGAGTAAAATGATGTAGCAGAGTTTATCTATTTCCATAATGTTGACCATATTTAGCTTATTCTTATTATTGTTAAGATAAATAAGTAATAGCTGGGAAATATGATTGACATTTTAGTATATGAAGTTTTTCCTAGTTTTGATTACTTTCCTGGAATAGACTTCCAGAATTATGATTTCTAGAAAAATTATCTCTTAAGAAAAACCAATTTTCTGTATTTCCCTAGGTTCCTAAGTTCCTCATAAATATGGGAAGTCACTGGCCAGGTTGAGATATTTTACTCCAAAGTGTGTATATATTTAATCTAGCTCCATGGCTTCCTAATGATGTTTGCACTGAAATCTCCATATACTTTAAAAACATCTAGTTGGAGAAAATAAGAAAGCTCAAATTTATGACATCAAGTATATGGGATTAATTATAACAGATACGCTGTATATCACATCCCCGACATGTGCGGAGCTGACCCCACTGCCAACATCCTCCACCAAAGAGGTGCATTTGTTACAGCTGATGAACTTACATGCACAACACCTGATCACTCAAAGTTCAGTTTCTATAGTTTATGTCAAAGTGCAATTTTTATGGGCTTGGACAAATTTATAGTGATATGTATCCACCACTTCAGTATTATTCAGAGTAGATTCATTGCTCCAAACATTCTCTGTGTTCCACCTCTTCTTTATGTTTCAGTGTAAAACTGTTTTAGATTGAGTTCTCTGAAAACAGACTCCGAAAGCTGCAGGCGAAGTCTCTCCTGGGAGGGTGCCCTCAGGTGATGCGCTTTAAGAAGTTTTGGAGGCCCTTTTGTGAGAAGGGAGAATTTGACTGGGACTGAGCTGATCTTGAGGGGGGCTCTGGAGGGACTGCCTGGTGGAGTTGTCTCCAGTTAAAGTAGTGGGCAGGCATTTGTCTCCGTAAATCATGAGTCATGGCCCCCTAGAGGGTACTAATTTTGGATGAGTCTCTTTCCTAGGGCCAAGAACAATTCCCAGCAAGGGATGCAGCTGTGAGCTATCAGCAGAGATGTTCCCAGCAGCTGGGGGAGGGAAATGTGCCCCAAAGATTGAATTAATTATCCACTGCGAGGTTATGTCAAAGGTAGGATCATATAGTACTTGCAACTTCTCAGCCCCCTTGTTACTTGACCACCCTCCTCCCATTTCATTTACTTCTCTTTTAAAACAATATTTTAAATAACTGGCTATTTTTATATAGGAGTATCACTTAGCCATTCTATTACTGTTGAACAATTACATTTTGACCAATTTTCACCATGATAAATGATATTATAATGAATATCATTGTCTTTATAATCTATATACTACTGATTAGAAAAAAGAACTTACATTTAATTGAGTGCTTCCTTTTGACCAAGCCAGACAAATATTTTTCTTACTTTCCTTCCAGAATTCTTGTGAAAAATAAAGAGAAAATGTATGAGAGTTATATTACATTTTTATGATCCTCTAAATAATTCCATGATGCAGAAACTATTATGGTGCTTATATTTTAAAAAGGAAATTGAAGCACAGAGAGATTAAGTAGCTCATTTCAGTGTGCCATGGAATATAAGAATTATCAATCCAGAATTTAAGCAATATATGCTACTACTTCTAGCCTGTTTTTCTGGTGCTTTTCCACAACTTATAGCCTTAGCAAGAGAACCCTATGGTTAAGGGGCTTGGTTTTTTTGAAAATTCATGATAAAAGTTGAATTGGATGGAACCTGGGCCTTTGCGCTTGCAAGACAGGCGCCAAACCACTGAGCTAAATCCCCGGCCCAAGAGTATGATGTTTTTGACAATTGGAGTATTTTCTAAAAATTCTTTACTGGAGTCTTTGCTAATCTCAGTTGAATTTCTTATGTGATGAAAACTTCATGAAGTCCCTTTCTACTTGTCAGACTCTATCATGTCCTTGGAAACCCTGACCTTGAATCCTGAAAGGAAGTTCAGGGTCTGGAGGGAGCACTTCTCTTGGCACAGAGCGTGAACTTGGAGTGACTGTCAGCTCCTTAGGGGTCTCCCTCCTGTGGGGTGGAGATGAGGATGCTGGGGACCCCAACGTCCCCTTGATGTCAGAGGAGCTCTTCTGAATGCCTCAGAACCTAGAATTATTTTAGCATTGATTCTGACTTCTCTTCCCTTCAAATAGCTAAATATGTAGTTTATTTTTGAGTTTTGAGGATTTCTTTGGAAAAATGAAGAAATTTTTCACTCAATTCTGGTCTTTGACACTGTAACAAATCTCTCTAAGAATATTTCCTTACCCATCTTCCATGCATATTATCATGAGTCTTAAAAAGCCCAAAGTATGTAAAATTCCTAGATTAATACTTCCACAGAGCAAGCACTCAGTAAGTACTAACTTAGATTTTCTTCTTCATGGGTGTTACAGCTCTTCCCTAGCATGGCATGTAGTTCTGTGATCCTTCTGAGTCTCAACTTTCTCAAGAAAAAGATACAGATTGTACATTGTATTTTCCATATGGGGTTTTGGTGGGGATTGAATGAGATAATCCACCTAAAGCAAGCTGCATACACCAGGCTCAAAGCAAGCAGTCAATACTTTGTAGCTGATATTACTTTAAAACCTGTTAATATGCTCTAAGTTTGCATTGAATTGGTTGGCCTGTCTAAAGGAATGGATCGTATGTACATGATTAATTTTTAGCCCTGTTGAGTTTATTTTTTTCCCATGGCTTTACTGAGGTATAATTGACAAAAAAGACCATATATATTTAAGGGATAGAGTGTGATGTTGGATATAGGTGTACATTGTTAAGTGAATATTAAATTAGCATATCCATCACCTTGTACAGTTACCTTACTTGGGATAGAGGACGAGGACACTTAAGATGTACTCTACTGACAGTTTTCAAGTACATAATACTGCACTTTATTATCAACTATAATTAGCAGCATGTGCATTTTCTCCAGAACTTATTCATCTTTTAACTGAAATGTTTTACCCTTTGGTCCTCCCCTCACATCCTCTTGGCAATCATCTTTTTATTCCCTGCTTTTATGAATTTGATTTCTTTCAGGTCTCCATATAAGTAGATCACGTGGTATTTATCCTTCTTTACATAGTGTCATCTACATTGTCTTTAGCTGTGGAATTTTCTTCTTTTTAGTTCTGTCCCGTTGAGTTTAACAAAAGGACTGACTTTAGATGAAGGGAACATTGCACTTAGATTTTTAAGGGTGATGTGTTGATTTAAGCCTTGGTATCTCTAATCTGTGTTTTTCTGTTATTTCTTCTTTGCCTTATCTTTCATTTGTTATTGATGTCCCTTAATGATAACAAAAGTGATGCCATTTTCTCCATGATTCAATTTGTGCCGTGGATATCAGTTAAAATAACTGTCACAAGTGCCTGTGTCTTCTTGTTGCTAAACCTGATGGACTAGTTCTTCTGGCCTCTGGCAGCGCCTAACTCTGTAAGACACTTTTCCCCTGAACCCTAGGGACACCAGTCTCTCCTGTCTTTCTATCTCTTCTCTTTGTAAAAAATTCCCTGGGCTCTTCAACTTCCTACTGCTTAATTTCTGAAGCGCCCCTGAACTTTATGGGCTGGTGTCTCCTCTCCTCACTTCCTACTCATTTTCTGAGAAACTTCCCTTTCATTTGGTTTCATCTCTGTCATGGTAAAGCCCACAGCTATCTCTAACCTCGACTGCCCAGAGATGGCCAGAGGCCGGATGTGCCTTGACGAGTCCAGCGCAGTGTGTGGAGGTCCCAGCCTCCCATCATTTCCCCAGCCCAACAGTCTGGCCCTTAACCTCTACAGACAGGCTTTTTCAACTCCAGCCTTAACCATGCTGCCACCACAGGGCCCCAAATCATAAACCTAAATGGGATAGTAGAATGAGTGAATGATGTAAAATCTTTGTGCTCAAATTTCACTTTCTTGAGGTGAGAGAAAGGAAAGAAGGGAGAGAAAAAAATAGGAGATAAGCAGGAAAAATGGAAATAAGGCTTTTGTAAATAGAGAGGGTGGGAGGGAGGTGAGGGGAATGGGAAAAATAAGAACCAAGATATATCATGTACGGGTGCAAACTTCCAAAGATGAATGTGATCACAATGTTTTCCTAAAATGTACCAATAGACTTAATTTTAAAAAGAGGTGGCTTTGACTCATCTGTCCCTTTTCTGCACCTGATTGTGCTTTATTATAGAAAGCATTTTATTCTGTCTCCACGCTCCTTTTATACTTCTTTCTTTTAGACCAAGGGTCAAAAATTTTTTTGGTAGGGGCCGGGGAGTTAGCTCAGTGGTTCCGGCGCCTGTCTTGCAAGCGCAAGGACCCGGGTTCGATTCCCCGGTAACCACATAACAATACTGGGTGTGGAGACCCACACCCAGCAGCAACCAGTACCACATACCACAGTGCCGGGAGTGGTGGCTCACGCCTGTAATCCCAGCACTCGGGAGGCAGAGGCAGGAGGATT
>PVIR01000063.1:221695-251137 GCA_004026965.1 Petromus typicus | reverse complement strand
ACCTAAAAAAAAAAAAATTTTTTTTTTGGTAAAGGATCAGAAAGTAAATATTTTAGGGTTTGGAAGTGATCATCTCTGTTGCAATGATCCACCTCTGTTGAAGCATGAAAAGAGGTACAGACAAAACAAACGAATGAGTGTGGCTCTGTTCCAATACACTGTGTTCACTGAGACAGGTAGCTGTATGGAGCTGCCCCCTAAGCCAAGGGCTTGTGCTGGACTCCTGAAAGATTACTGAATATGAATGTAGGGTTTGGATAGCCTTTTACCTGTCAGTGGAAGTAAGAGACTTCAGGACCCCAAGGGAAATGAAGTTGTGTTCCTGATCTCAGAGCCTGGCCCAGAGTCTGGGCTCACGTGATGTGGCTCAGGAACATGTCAGTTTCCCACTGCAGCCTCAGTGACTGTAATAATGGAAATGTATTGTCTGACAGTTTAGAGGCCAGGAATCTGACAGCAAGGTGTCAACAGGGAGAGTTCCTCCTGAGGAGCTCAAGGGAGAATCTGCTTGGTGTTTCTTTTCTGCTTCCTGGTGGTTTTGGCAGTCTTCAGCACTCCTTGATATCTAGACACATCAATTCTCTGCCTTATTTCTCCTCTCTATGCATGTGACACAATCTCTGCTTTTTATAAAGGATGCCAGTCAGATTAGGGCCCAGAACAGTGGCCTCATTTAACCCAGACTGTCTCTGTAAAGATCTTATTTTCAAGTAAGATCACATATACAAAAGGTCAAGATTTCAAAGTATCATCTTTGCAGGATGTAATTCAGGCCCATAAAAAGTTATGCGTATTTAGCATGTGTGTGCCAAGAGGCAGAGGTTGGGGAAAAGGAAAGAAAGTGCACAAAAGCCAAGATAATGTTTGCCAGGATTGGTGACTAATAGCTTGCTAGGCTAAAGAAATAGGAAAGGGATTTCCAAGCTGAGTAAGCAGTTTGAGCAAATTCAGACAGGCGGAATTGTAAAAGCAAGGAATGAATATTGAAAAGTTATCCTAGCTTAGTTGGTGTAAGTCTTGGGTCATTGCAAGCAAGACAGTCTGGGAAGGATGCAATGTGTGTGGGCAGCATGTATGCAAGAGTTGCTTGTGCCAAGTTGACTGAAGGAGTGAAGTATGTGACTGTCACCACTGAACATTTCTTCTTTTATTTTATGAAATGATAAAACAAAATTTCATAGCGAGAGAGTAACAGTAGTTATTGTACTATGCCTCATCATCTTCAAAGTAGTTACTCAGAGAAGAAGATTTAATCCAAAAAGATTCTTACAAAAAGAACAAACAGTAACACCAACCTTTCTTTTCAATGATCTAAGATAAGCTAATAGTATAATAGAACACATTAGCATATACCTAAAATATGTTATGTAGTTTGGGGAAGTAAATGAATGTCTTACCTCCTACCTACCTCTTTTGTTTTGCTCTTTATTTATTTGTATATCAATATGCACATGTTTTGTGTTAGCTCTGATCAATGAAGTGCTCCTATATAACCCAATATGTGAGTAATTGATCTTCAACCATTGGGTTGACTACTTTCATCTCCCTTCCTCATCTTCTCTTCTTGGCCACTACTGTTTCCCCAGGGTCCCTCGTGGGCCAACTGCTTGCTTCCGTTTGCCTCCAGGTACCTGTCTAATAATGTCTGATGTCCTGACTCTTCTTGGCCTCCTACTTCCTCATTTCCTTCCTTATTCTAATGCTTTTTCCTACTTTTTGTTTTTTTATTTATTTATTTTTTTTTATGTGCCTGGCATTGGATTGTTAGGCTTTTCTGATTCTAGTATCAATGATAAATCCACCTATTTATTTATTTGTTTGGAACCAGGGATCAAACTCAGGACCTTGCACTTGTTAGGTAGGTGATGGTACCAGTGAGCTACAGCCACAGTAGTCCAGTCACTTTAAAGATGCTTTCATTTACTAAGTTCTTACCAGTGGCATACATACACAAAACTCATGCAAAACTTGCAACTACCCACTCTCTGTTTTGGAAGAACAGAGGATATTCAATGGCTTGTATGTTCAGATATATAAAACGTGATATGACATTCTAGTCCTATTGAGTTACATAAATGCCCACAATCATGTTTCAGAACAGTGATAACTGTATGAAACATTCCCATATCTTATGCTAGTAGGATAATTTCAACATCACTGTTATTCTGACATTTTATCTGACTCCAGGTCTGACTTTGTTCATTCATGTCATGCTTCCTTGACGACTGAGAATATTTTCCTAAATTTGCCATTTCTGACTCTGTTGAAAGAGTAAGTTTCAAGGGACCTTACCGCAAGTCACCAAACACTGGCTGGCTAGAATAAAGGCCACGACCTTTGTTCTGAGGGAAGATTTGGAATTTTAGAGTCAGTCTTGAGAGAGGGATTCTGGGACTGCGGTGGGCGGGAGGAGAGACAGACAATGAGGCTATTTGCAAAATCTTTACACTGGATTAGATTTTTCTTATAAAGTGTTCTTGAGGTGGCCTTGTGCTTTTTTTCCTGATAACTTCCATGGATAGAAAATAAACAGGACTTTTGCCTCTGACCACAGCGGTACCTACAGAAAGCAGCTTTTTAGAATTTGCAAGTGGCTTCTGTGTGTGTGGATAGTGTGCGTGTTTGGCTGGAATTTTCTGGAACGGCATGAAGGACTGCTTTAATTCTCATGGATGCTGCTTGTTCCCCAGAATGGAAAATGTTCTATTTTTGGCCACAAGAATATTTCTGAGGAAGAAAAAAACAAACAAAGCACAGCAACAAGTTTATATGTGTAGTTTTCTGAGTTTTAGGATGTTTTAAGAATTTAATGTGTTTGGGTGGAGAAGAGCTACTTCTTGAATATGAGGGTCCTGGAATTGAAAAAGAAATTCTAAATGAATTCTCAAATGAGGACTAGAGGACTCGGGGAGGGTAGTCCCACAGGTGGGGTTCTGATGGCCAAGGCTAAATAAAGCTTAATCTTGGAGGGGCAGATTGGTGAAGGTGTAGAAAAGTACTTTTTATACTCAAAGAGGTAAATACTAGAAGACAGGCAGAGTATCTTCAAGGACCTCTTTTGGGTTATAGCAAAATGATCTCCCCCAGAGAGAATAGCCAGTAGTAACAGGTCTCACCAACATTTCATTTATAACTCTGAAGATACAAAATCCGCGGGCATCTCTGCCTTGAAGTAAAGGATTTCCAGGGACAGGTTCCCAGAAGCCTCTGATCTGAGGACAGTTCTGGAGGTTAGCTGAAGCAGGAGTGATATCCTCTTTGGCTCTTCCCTCTCACTCAGACACTTTTCCAGGGAATATCTTCTGACTACCATGTTCTCTGTGCTGCTGTTTGGCATCTTTGATGTGGGAAATGAGAACGCAGACAAGCAGACCATTAGACAGCTGCTCTTCAGTGTTGCCGGCTGATGCTATCTCTTCACAAGGAGCACAAGGACTTGTGGGAGAATTCTGCAGGGCAAGCAGTGTCCTGCTGCTGTGATTGGAGTGGCTGAGGAGTGTAATCTCAGAAACTGTTAAATCCTGAGCCCCTGGAAGCGGAGTTGTGCCCTTTGGCTCTGATTAAGAAATGCTGGCTGGTGAGGAGGAGGGAGCTGTGTAATTGGACACCCTGAAGCAAACTCAGGCAGGCGTGGTCTTGTGAGACGGCCTGAGATCTTCTCTCCTCATCGTGTTGTTGAAATGTTCTTGAATTCCAGTTGGTTGTTTCTTTCATCTGCTTCAAACCTAGCCCTTGGGTACAGATGCAGCCTTGTTTCTGGGCAACACTCAATTCTTAATGAAGAGATTTTGTATCTTCAGAGTTATAAATGAAATGTTGGTGAGACCTGTTACTACTTGCTATTCGTTAAGCAGAATGTGTCTGAGAGGCCCTGTTCTTAAAGGAGGCTCTGAGTTCAGGCCTTGTGAGTTTAGGGGTTTGTCTCCTATTGTAGTCAGGGTTTGCAAGTTAGTAGATTTAATACAGGACACAATTTGCAGTATTATTTTATAATATTCACCCAAAAAGTCTTCCACTCAAAAGAATGGAAGAGATCTGTCCACACATTAGAGCCCCAGAGAATCCAGCTGAGGGCCTGGAGCCCACCCTAGTGTTCTGTGCAATTCCAGCTAAAGGCCTAGAGCTCAAGGCAGTGTCCTGCATGAGTCCAGCCAGAGACCTAGAGCCCACAGCAGTGTCCCCCAGGACCATGTCTCCCGAAAGTCCTTAGGGATCTGCACTGGGATGGCCCCAGGCCAGTGGTGGGAAATAGAAAGCCTGTGGTGGTGGCATGAAGGATCTGCCCACTAGGATCTGTCTGTCTATACTGGAGACAGGAAGGACATTCAAGGGCAAAGACCAGAGCTTGCCTGAAGAGAACAGCAGACATTCCCAGTGACTTCCAAACCCGAGCTCCTCCAATGATGAGACTAGCCAAGTTCACATCCCGAAAGCCAGCTGTGACTAGCCTCCTCAGGAAAGTCACTAGTGTATGATCTTCCCCTCCAGTTCTCTTTTTATGCCCTTGGGAACAGTTAGGTGGGGTCTTCCACGCCCACAACCACACTGACTCAGTTCAGCTGGGTGTTCCAAGTTGACCATTAGTTAACCTATGGTGTCTCCTCATCTGTGGCCTTGGGGAACTTGAACTAGAGCCTGACTTACACTGTGAAGTAAGGACCACATAGCTCACTTGTACTTGAAGCCAGCTTTCCCCTTATTTATTGAACAAATAATTGCCAAGTGCTTAGTAGGTGGGAGTGAACATAAGCAACAGAGCCTCCTGACATGGTGCCTACAGTCTGTTAATCAGCTTTTCATTAATTTGAATAAATTCCAAGATAATTGATTTAAAAGGAACAAAGGTTTATTTTGGCTCAAAGTTTCAGAAGTGTCAGTCCATGTTTGTCAGCCACACAGTTTTTAGGCCTTTGAGCTGCAAATAATGGTGGTGTGCTTGTGGGGGAGAAAGGTGTTCATCTTGTGACAGCTGGAAGTAAGGAGAAACAGGAAGAAGAGGAGGTCCCACTGGCCCCTTGGGGATCTTCCCTTACTGACCTAACTTCCTTTCACTATGTCTTTCTGCCTAAGGCTCTTCTCATAGTGCTGCAGGCTGACAGCCACACCTTTATCTTACGAACGTTGAGGGGACATCCCGGGTGGAAAGTACAGCACTCCTGTTAGGAGGAATAGACAGTAGAGACACGTTCATGCTCTGGAGGATGCTTTGAAGGGACAGTCCCTTTGGGAGGGTGAAATTTAAACATAAAATAAAACAGAAGGCTGGGATGTAGTTCAGTGGTGCCTCACCCCCCTTGCAAGTGCAAAGTCCTGAGTTTAATCCCCCAGAACCACATACACACACAAGTTATACTAGGTGTGGTGGTGTGTATCTGTAATTCCAGCACTTTGAGTCTAAGGCAGAAAGACTGAAAGTTTGAGCCTCGGTGCTTCGGTGACTTAGGGAGACTCTGTCTAAAAATAGAAAATCTGGAAAGTGGAGGTGAAATGTGAAAGCCCTGGATTCAACTCTGTACTGGAGAAGAAAGAAAGAAAAGGAAAGAAAGAAAGCAGAAAGAAAATGAGAATGAGAGAAAGGGGAGGGAAGAAGGAAAGAAAGAAAGGAAATGAAGAAGAAAAGATAAGAAGAAAGGAAAGGAAAAGAAGATAGTAATACAAAGAAAGGAAGGTGGGAATGAAATTTTCAGGTGGAAAAAAAATTGCAAGTACAAAAGCCCTGAGGTGAGAAAGCTAAGCACGTGTGAGGCACCCAGTTACACCCATGCAGCTGAAGTAAAGACAGCCAGGTTGAGCAAAGCCTCAATGATGTGGAGATTACCTGTAGGGCTAAATCACATCGTGACCTGTAAGGGTAACAGAGAGGTTTAAAGTGTCCTCTAAGACACCATCCTCTTACCAGGTTGGAGGGACACTAGAGAAAGGATAGAGATGCAGGCAGCAGAGGAAGCTTGGTGGTATTTGGGTTGGGGGACAGTGGCTAAACCTGGGTGGTGGGTGGTACCACCTTTGCCCTTCCTAAGTGTGTTCCAGTGTCCTTTGATATGCTGTCCTGGGGAGTGGTACTTTAGATGTTTCTAAAGTTCTTCAAGCAAATTGTCCCATTTGCCATTCTCAGTAACCCTGTGAGGGGTGTAGGGAGATTAAGATATTTTTCTCATTTGATAGATAAGTAAAAGGAAGATTCTGGAGGTCATAGGAAGTTTCTAGCACAGCCACACTCTTGCATTCCCGGTGCAGGACTCTATTATTCCATAAGACCTAGCCTGAAGACCTTTTGGCTTTCTATGGTGTATAACTTTGGTTTAAAATAATTTTTAGAAATCTTGAGTTAAGAAAATATAAAAATAACTCATATCAAAAATTTTATTTAGCTCACGAATGAATTGAAGGAACCAGTTAGTTATTGTAATCTGTTCAGCCTACCAAGGGAAGATATTTACAGGCAGTCTAACAAGAAATGTCAGGATAAGATTGTAGGGCTAGATAGAAACTGGTTAATGTCCAACAGGCTATAAATCTTTGCAGCTATCTGTTCCACCAGTCAAAAAACTGTATTTCCAATGGACAAAGATCTACAAGATAACAAGCAATTCCCTTAAGTCAGGGACCTTTAGTTAATAGCAAATAATTAGATAAACAAAATACATTTGCCTAGAAAATCTGTAGGTGGGCTTGCAAAGGCCTGCCACTCACCTCTTTTTTTCCTTTTATTTTTGAAGTTCTGGATAATTCTCGACATTCTTACTCAGAAAAGTGTTTCCCTGAGGATAGAAATCAAAATCAATATGGAATGGGTATATTAAAATTAACCCAACCTCCCCAGGATGAGTTGAAACTCAGTGACTTATCAGACATCTATTAACCCTATGCAGAGCTATACAGAGCTCTGCCAGGCTCTGGGAGCGCAAAGCTTAATACAAAACAGCTCCTGCCCTGTGTACCTCAGAGACCAGACAGGAGACAGACACACATACAGATGCATTCCAGCTCCTCATGATAAGAGCCAAACAGAGATGTGGGGATTGTGTGGGAGCTGGAAGAGGGAGCACACTCTCACCCTGGGGAATGGGGTGCTTGTCAGAGAAGGTGCCTTAGAGCTGTGTCTTGAAGAATGAACAAGCGGTCGCCAGGCTGAGAAGGTCTGGGATAGAGAGAGCCACTGGGGCAGGATGTCGATGACCACCCAATAGCGTGCTTGTGTACAGACATTTACCTTTTTGACGATGACAGATTTTATATTTTCTCTCCATTCCCTCTGCTTGTCTTGGAACTTTGCAACTAGAGTGGGGTGAGAAAGGGTGGGCTGAGACAAGAGAAGCTCGAGTCTCTTGGGTAAACTTGCAAAATTTTCTTTAAATATTAGGTCAAATTCTCTATAAAAACTCTATTTAAAACTTTTTGAAAGACTTTGAAGTCCCAGAGAAGCAGGAAGTTAATTAGAGTGGCTTTGATATCTTAGGGTATGTTTTAACAGCTGCTTAAGACAGTTTAAACAATAAGAACTGATGTGGTTTGGGATGCGTCAGTGATAGTCAGCTCTGGCCAGGGCGAGGTAGCCCCTCCTCTGAGAGCAGCGGCAGTTGGCTTTAATTTTAACAAGAGTTCAAGCCAAAAAGTTTTCAAAATCCCTAGAGACAAACTTCTAAAGAGGAAGATTGCTCCTAGAGAATGTGTTCATGGGTAAAAGAATTCAGTAGGGAACAAATGATCTTAAGTTGGTTCTTTGAGGAGCACACAACACGCTCATTTCTGAAAAGTTCTCTGAAGGTGCTTTAATCAAGATTATCTGTAGACAGCTATACAACGGTCCAAATGGGGTGTTTTAGCTTCTGCCAGGAAGACAAGGACAACACGTTGTTCTGTCAATTTAAATTTCCCTGGGACTGTCATTGTGCTTGGGTCAATACTGAATTAGTTTAAGTACAGTAACTCCCTGATTTAAGAGTTCCAGGAGAGCATCCACAAGTTGGATCTCTTTGTAAGTCCAACAAAGTGAGTCTTGTATAACTTTGACACAAATATACAACATATGTTGCTTAGCAGTCTCCTCCACATCACCACTGCTTTTATCTTGCTTCTTCCTAACATCCTGGACTCTGATGGAGCCCTGTGTAGTGACGACACAGCAGTACGGCTGTGACAGTGTCCCACAGACACATGAACTACTTCAGCTGTTTGTTTACATCTATGAATGTTTGCATTGCAAGATCTATTCACATCTATGAAAGTTGGGAGCTCAAATGTTCTTAAATTAGGGATGCGTTGTATTACTACACTAGCACTTTTCCATTATGTAAAATTCTCTCAGGCTCTGCTTTTGATTGATCTCTCCATGATGGAGAAGAACACATTGAAGAATTCTAAGACAAATAATATAATCTGCCTATACAATGTGGTTTTAGAGACAGCGGAAGGGCAACTCTGCTGGCCTTAGTGCCAGTGGGGTTAAAAATGGTGATGAATAACAGTGGTGATGTTGATGATGAGATTACTCAGTTGGAGAGTAATATTTGAAACATAGGAACCGTATTGAACTTTTTTTACCCATTTTCAAGCAGTGTTCATTTTACACCCATTTTACAGATGAGGAAACTCAGTTTTGGTGCTCATATTTCCTCCTTCCCACTAAATTATCAGTGTCCACTTGTTTTCCCATCTTCCAGCAGTTTATGGAATAGTGTATTGCATCCTCTTTTCCCCATATGTAGAAAGTGACTAAAAACATAAAAGTGGGTTGTAGAGAAATGCTTTTGGTTATAGAACACTGCTTGGCTGACAGATCATTGTACTTCCTCATTCAAGAGAGAGATTCACCTTCCCAAAATACTGCTGTGGTCATGTCATACCAGTCTTCCAAGTACTTCCCATTTTCTGCAGAAGGAAAGTCACTTTTTCCTAGATAGGATGTGCTAGGACAATGTGGTAGGGAGGGTTTGGGGCCTGAGTCCCTGCTTCTGCTGTGAGATGGTCTTATGAAGGTTGTTCTTCATGTTTGAAGAATACTGCCCTCAGCACATCTTTTCTTGACAGATTTATTGATGAGATGAAGCAACATGAAACCTCATAAGAGCACATTTTGGCAGTACAGAAGAGAAGATTGGTATGAGTCCTTCCACAAAGGTAGCGTGACAGTTTTGTAAAAGTTCTATTCTTGGTATAGTATTTGCACAGAGAAGGACCTTAAAGCCATTAGCTGGATGTGTTAGTGAGGAAATCCCTTACAATGTTCATGGACAGACAACAGCATTCTACAATAAGGAACTTCTCTTGATTAACTGTTGGTCTCAAACTACCTAATAATGTATGTATCTATATCTTCCTTATATCTATCTTTATTTAACTTTTATGTGTGTATAAGAGAGTAGGTTGACTACCAAATCTAGTGGAAGAAGCACATAAAAATACCTAAGAAAGTTTATATAGAAAACACAATGGGAACAATATCTTTTCTTAAAGATGAGGCACTTTCCATATGAAGGAGAAGGACACGACTCAACATATAGTACTTAACAGCTGCCACAAAAGGGAGGTGCAAGAGACAAAGCTGAGGGACGAGAGTTTTCTTCTCCTTCCTTCTGGAAGTTTCTTTTATCCTGTGCTCTCTGACAATGAGCTCCTCCCTCTGGGGTCCCTGAGTGGCTGCCCCAGTATGTGGAAAGTTCTTTGGGGCTAATCAGTTCTCTTGTCTGATTTCCTGGGCTCGGCTTTCCTTCAGACCTTGGCTGCGCTAGTTTGGAAAGATTTATCAAAGTTCTGCATGTTGTCTCTGGAAAATAGTGATTGATTCTTTACTTTTGTTTTTGGATTTGGCATTACTCTGCTATTATGGGTCCTGGATAGATAGTAAGACATCAGTTCACCAAAAGTAGACTGAATTTTTGCATTGCAGTGAGCAATTTGGAGTTCAGAACAGATCCTGTTTCTTGCCCAAGAGATCACACCAGCAATGACGTGTCAGCCATCAGCTGGTGGGACATCTTGGGAATGAGCCTACCACTTTGTTTCTCCTCCTTCTCCTCTTTCTCCCCCTTCTCCCACTACCATGTTAATTGTTTAGTTTTAACTCTTGCAGAAAAATTACAATACTTCTTCCCAACTGGTAAATCTCCTGGTCCAGACTCCCAGAGTGTGAGTGCTGGGATTACAGGTATCTGCTAGCAGGGACAGCTTTTTGTAATTTTCCAACCGACTTTTCTTGAGATTTGGGATTTAGGAAGCAATTCCTTCATAGCATCACCAGATTACTCTAAGTTAGTCTCTCCATTCTGCGTACTTCATCTTTACATGTCCAGCTTTGGATACAATCACATTTCTAGGCGTTATCCAGGGTGCCACTGCTCCTCAAAGTGAGAACTGAGGATTAAGTCAAGAAACCTCCCCAGTTGCTCCTGTGTACTCACAACTGTCATTACTCAGCTGTGTCTGTGGGGTTTTCTCCAGCAGAGAGCTACTTTAAAGTTGGAAAGATGAACCCCAAGGAACAGGGAAAATTTAAAACTACATTGTCTTAGAACAGAGCATCCGTCCGTCCGTCCGTCCGTCTGTCCATCCATCCGTCCATCCATCCGTCCATCCATCTGTCCAGAGTATTATGGATTTTTGATGATAATAGCTGCATTGAGCAATGTTGAAGACTTATGTGTTTGTCACATCGTATCCTCATGGGATATACAAAACCTGTCAGGCTACTTTAATTGAAATCCTGACACTAGCTTATTGTGAGATACTGAGGAAGTGGCTTAACTTCTCTGGATCTTGTTTCTCATGTCTGTATGGATTCATAGAGTAGGTGTGACGGCTGATTAAGAGAATGTTACATGCTCTGACCCAGGAAGGCTGTGCACTCACAAGAATCTCTTGTTATGTTGTTTTCTAATAGGAAGAGATGTAAAGAATTACTGAGAGTGCATTTACCCAGTGCTCTTATTTATTATTTAGTCTAAATTTCTGCCTAGTTCCTGCGGCTAGGTGAAACGCAGAACCTTGCCATCTGCCCTGAACTCTACTTTTTTAAAACGACACAGCTATGTTCAGGCTGAAGCTTGGAAACTGGATCCAAGCAATACTGCTAAGAAAGCAATGGTGCTTCTGTTTGTGGTGCCTCGTCTTGATCCTTCTGAGGACTTCTAGGGGTAGCTTTGGACTTGGGCATTGTAGAAAGCACATGGGAAGGAGAGGGGCTGAACAGAACAAATGCGGGACAGCCTGGGGACCAAGCCCACAGCAGGACATACTCCCCTACTCTGGGGCTGGCTTTTGAGGCCTTCTCCCCATCTCCCTTTTAGTATTTTACCAGAGGATGCAAGTTTTGTTCAAGAAAAGGTCACCCAGAATGACTTTGTCTTTCTAAAACTGTCTCCAAGAGATTCAGGGCCTCTCAGGTAAAGTACATAAGTTAGAAATCAGAGGCCCTTGAGTGGTTTAGTTATAGCCAGGAAACAGTTTGTACTTATTTATTGAAGGAAGTTTTAGGTTAAGCTTTACCACAATTAGACTTGAAAGGCACTTTCTTCTTTTACTAGCGGTGTGAATTTGGTGAGATTTCAATCTCTCAAGTTCTGTTTTCTTGGTTAAATACCTCATAAAGTCATCTTGGAGGTTCTAATATCAAGCTATCATCAAATAATATAGTGTTTGTTTAAACTTTTAAAAAATTATTATAGTAAAGACACATTGCTATTAATTTGCCCTCACAATACTCTTTGTTCCAGACACACTATTTTTATTTTTCTTCCCACTTTCTGAAGCAGTTCTTGAAGTCCCCCGTCATGTCTTTAGTTGCCTTGCTGTCTCACACTGATTCAGAATGGTTACCTTCCATGGCCAGCTTGACCTGGGGGAAGAGCTGGAAGTGTCCCAGTGCTCGACCAAGTGAAGGGCTGAGTGGGGACACACGGCTGTTCTTGGGAACCTACCTTTCTGTCCAGTGGCTCTCATTGTACTTTTGATCATAGTCACAAAAGAGGACTTCAGAACAGCTTCAGAAAATGGCAAGAGTGATGGAATAAGTGTGTTTAAAGGCAAGGAATATTTTTAGAGGTTATTAATGGTAATATGGGTTTTACTGTAATGAATTTAAAAATTTTAAACATTCATTAGGAAAGAAAGAATTTGATGGTAAAAACAAGCAAACAACCAAAAATGGAAACAAAGCTTATATACATAGAAGGAATGGAAGGGAAGGCAGAGAGATGGGAAAAAATGAGAATCAAGATATATCATGTAAGGTTCAAATCCTCAATGATTAATATGATCATAACGTTTATCTAAAATGTGCCAATAAACTCAATAAAGAGGAAAATAAACATTTATTGTATTTTGTCACTGTCACCTCTCAATGAATATAATGTTTCAGTTTTACTAGGTGAAAAGAATTATCCAGATGGTTGGTGGGGGTGCTGATGGTTGCACAACAGTATGAATGTATTTAATGCCACCGAACCTCACATTTAAAATGGTTATGATGGTAGACTTTATTATGTTTGTTTTATATAATAAAAATGCAGGAAAAAATTTGTCAACAGAGATGCTGGAGTACAGTGGGCTATAAGATATATTAGCTATTTTTATTATTATAGTTGAATCCTGGAGGCATACAAATATTCTTTGACATACTCCCAAATTGCATTCTTGAGAACATTAAAAATCATTTTCTCCTAAAAATATTTGATAAATATTTATATCTCAGCATGAGATGACTTTAGCCACCTTTGGGGATACAATTGTCCGTGATCCTGGCCTATATGTGCACAGCATGGTTTCCTGGATATACATAGTGTGAGTGGCAGGGTGGTTGGAGACAAAAGGGAAGAATAGCTATGAGGGAGGAACAGGCCCCTGAGTTGGATGGTATGTGATGGAACTATCAGCTTCTGGGAAATATCCATCAGTTGTTTAACTTATTCTAACTAATTTAACCTATCCTAATCCTGGCCTAGTTAAACCACAAGATTTTTCAAAAGACACTCTTAAGTAGTTTTTCATGAATAAGATTTTAAACAACACTTTTATCTACTTCTCCCACCTTCCTAGCAGGACCTATCTTTGCAAAGACCAGGTGTGCCAGAGACTCCAGGAATGCAAATATGACCTTTCACTGAGGCCATCTGCAAGATTATTCTCCAGTGTTGTGCTGCTGAGAAACTGCAGAGATAGATCTTCCTAAAATACCTCAGCTTCTTATCCACCCTTGTATTTCTGACCATGAGGTATTGAAATGAAACTGAAGTGTGAAACCAGATACTTCCAGGGTCTCTTTCAGGCCACACCATGAATACTGCTGAGCTTCCCTTCCGCATGCACAGCCTCTGACAACAGGCAGCTCCTAGGAGTCTACCCAGATCACAATGCCCTCACCTTGAGGGGGGAAGGGTTTCATGACCATGTATATGACATGACTTCCTCTTCCTGAGATGATGTCTGATTTGGAGCTCATACGATACTGGTCATAGCACAATGACAGCAGCAGCCATTTTGAGTGTCTTCTACATGTCAGGCAATCACCATGTACTGTGGTGATTCCCCGGTCTCAGTTAGCCTTCAAGACTGGATAAATGTCATTACCACTAATTTAAAGATGAAGATGAAGATGAAGATGTTGAGGCTTGGTGAACAGCTACAATTTTCCATTATACAGTTGAGATGTAAACCTAGGTTTGTCATCATATTGAACAAAATAAGTCATAATATAGAAAGATAAATGTCACGTGTTTTCTTGTCTATGCAGAAACTAAAACAAAAAGGTGGCCTAAAAGTAGAAGGGGAGATATTATCGACTGGGAAGGAGGCTGGAGGGCAGTGAGGAGAAGACGGGAGAGAGAGGACGGAAGGGAAGTGAACGTGATCACTGCACGGTGTGTGCATATGTGGTGTCTCAGTCATTTTCTTCGTTGACAATCGCACTTTACAGCAGGATAGGTTTATTTAGGCTCACAGTTTGTGGGGAAACTTCTCCTTTCTTGGGAAGTTGCTCACCTCACAGAACCCAGGAAGCAGAGAGTTAAGGGAGGAGCTGTGCAGGGAAAGGTAACTTTTCACCTCACACTCTTGGTGACCTGACTCTTCCCACAGGTCCCACCTCCTCACAGCAATTGAGCTTTAACCACCCCTGTTATCCTGTCACTCTCCCAAGGGCCTGCCTGTGACCACGGAGGCTTTCTAGGACATCTAGGTATAAATCCTAACACATGGAAAAGCATGTTACTAAAATTATAAAAAATACATAAAAAAATAAACTCAGTTCTGTTTGATTTAAAGAACTTTGCCTTTTAATACTGAGTTATGTCTAAAATGAACCCAGGTATAGTATCAATCCCTAATTTTGCAGGATTGGAACTGTATGTAGATGTCCATGCAAGGTAACCACTCTTGTGTTTTCTAACAGTTTATGCCCAGAGCAAGACTGCCCAGGTTCGTGTTCTCTCCCTCTCTCTTTCCTGTACTGAGGATTAAATACTCCTCTGCCATTGAGTTACACCCTCAGCACTTTGTTACATTTTTAAGAGTTTGAGACAGGGTCTTGATAAGTTACCAAGCTGGCCTTGAACCTGTGTTCCTCCTACCTTAGTCTCCCACATACTTGGATTACTGGTATGAGCCATTGGGCCCAGCTCTTGGTTCTCTTTCTAAAACAAGTGTTGTTTTATTTTTGCCCCCTGAGTATAGTGATGTCAGCTCTTATCTTAGATTTATATCACCTGGGTATTGGCTACTGTTGACTCTATCATCATATTCAAACTGTAATCCTGGTACTTACTGGATCTATGATCCTAGGAAAGAAAGTTGCAATTTCCCTCAGTTTTTGCATCTATAAAATGGAGGCAGTATAACACCTAATTCATAGGCATATTGTGAAGATTAAATGAAATAAAAACTTAGACTAGCCAATGTTAGCTACTTCCTATAAATGTACAAATTTGGGAGAGGTCACTGAATATTAATTATAACTAATAACATGCCAAGAATTTACACATTGCTCAGTGAAGTCGTTAATTCTCTGACTTTGGTTTGAATTTTAACAAATATTTATTGGGGGGTTATTATATATCAGGGTTCATCACACTTATAAATGTCAGAGAAGCAGAGGAGAACAGAGCAACTGTTCTGTCTTCAGGAAACATGCAGTGTCCTGGGATATACAGCCATGCACACAGATACTCCCAACTGTGTGTGCTAAGGACGAGGGGTTTCGGAGAACCTGGAGGAGCGACTGCGGGTTATCCTGGCCCTTTAAAGGTAAGAGTTGGCTACGTGTGGAAAGATGGGAAGGGATGCCTAGACAGATGGAAAACGCATGGACACAGTGCGGGGAACAACAGTGAGGTGAGAATATATACCTTAAGTCAGGAAAGGAGCTGCATAAAAGTGTGGGATAGGAGCTTGGCTTCTAAAGGTCATGGGGGAGTCACTGAGGGGATTTAGTGGGGGGGAATTATGGTGTGGAAAGTGGGCTTGAGGGCACTGAGAGAATGGTCAAGATTGGAGCCAGGAGACCAGGGGAAGAGAGAGAGGCTTTTGAGAAACAGAGTGGCCCAAACTAGAGCAGAAAAGGTTGGGGAAGGGGAGGGGACGAGTTGCAATATATCTATGAGGTTAATGCGGCTAAGGATTTAACTCAGTGGTTCTGGTGCTTACCTCATAAGTACAAAGTTCTGAGTGCATTCCCTGCTACAAAAATAAATCCATAGAGTGAGACATTGATTGGATGGAGGTTGGGCTGGAGGGAAGAAGGTTTGTTAATTACTTCTCACTACTGTAAATCCTGGACAAATTCATCCTTTCTCTGGGAGCTGCCATTTTGGAAGCTAACTTGTCCCATGTCTCCAGAAGGATCAGTTAGATAATCACCTGCATGGGCTCCTAATGTCTGGTAGAGAAACTAATGAGGAACTGAAGGCAGCTCAAAGCAGCCATCCGAGAGAGACAGTGGGCATATCACAGACTTTAGTGTCCCCACATCAATCTTCCGACTGGTAAAGTAATTACTGCACCAACACACAGACAGCAAGACTAAAGGAGACAAAGCTTTTCATAGCAGTGGTCTACACGGAGCACACATCAAAATAGGTGAGCTACGAAGAGTTCTTACCACGACTAAATCTGACTACTTGGGTTTAACTCTAAACTCTGTGTGAAACTGGAAAGAAAAAAATCTACTTACCCTCAATAAACATTTGTTTTGATCTGCAAAATGGGGACAACTATAGACAAAACAGAAAATGCAGACAGAGTGATGGAATATATACCTAATGTGTAGCACGGATCTTGGTTCTGTTGGCAGCCAGGGAATGTGACAAGTGACTATATTCCATGTTGTGTGCTAGGCAGTTTTGTGCATAGTCTCACTTCTGTATTTCATTCTGTATTTTATTTCATCTTAGGGAGTATGCACTCACTAGGGCAGGGCCTTCCCTTTGTGTGGGTGGAGTGATTGAGATGCAGGAGATACTGTGATTTCTTCAAAGTCATGCAGTTTTATCAGAGTTGTTCTAAGCTATTCCATTTAGAATAACTTGACACTTTAAAAATCTTTGGGAAGTTCTAGGCCCCATTGAAGAAGGAATTTTCAAATTATATTGATTTCTACCAGAAGGGAATTTGAATCATGGTGAAGAGTTAGTGTCTCAAAAAATGACTTTGGTTTTGTATGAGTTTCCTTATCTATTAAAAACAAAACAAGGTAAAACAACAATAAAAAAATCCTATGTGCAAAAGTTAGGTCAAAACTTGATATAAAAAAATAGACATTTGTAGATCTCTGCTGGCTGGCGGTGGGGTGAGCACAGCCCTGGCCCTACCTGCTCTGAAAGGGCTCCGCAAAGCCCCAAGAAGCATCTCAGACTATCACAGTTCAGAAAATCCCTTCTTTGCCCAAAGAGGGAACCAGGGGCAGAGGGATGGAGTGACTTCCCAGCATCACCATCGGATGCTCCCTGGAGCTGAAGGTGGACACTAATCTCCTGTAGTGCCCAGGTACCAAGTCTCCACATTGCCATCTCTGCCACCTTCCAGGCACAGTTTCCACGAGGCGTGGTTCCTTCAGGAGAAAACCATCTGTGTTCACAGTACTGACACTTAACTTTTCTGTTAGTATTTTCCATGCTTCCTGAACTCACTGTAGTAAATACAGATTACTCCTAAATCAGAAAAAATATTTAAAAGATACTAAGTTAATTAAGAGGAAAATAGTGATTTTTATGCACTGCATAAAGTAATCCTGCTTTTGAATGGCTTCTTGCACTGACTTTGGGTTGGATATGGAAACACAGAGCTTTTCTGTGAACTGTGTTTGCCTCCTATTTCTATATTTGTATTACTGCTCAAAGTAAGGCCCAGCACTGGATATTTTATCTCATCTGTCTGCAGTCTACCAACTGATATCACCTCCCATGATTCTAGCAAAAAAAAAAAAAAAAAAGGCTAATTGCCTGTCAACAACACCAAACTCATTCTTGCATCTCTGTTTTTGCCCACGGGGTTTTCTCTAAGAAGAACTTTCTTCATTCAGCTATAAAGTATTGATCACTCCCTTTTGAAGCCTATTTCACACACATTCACTGATTTAGTCATCTATTTATTTAAAAGTGTTTTTAAGGACATATTTGCAGTACATGATGTTTATTTCATCTTAGGGAGCATGTATATAACATATCTTGACTCTTTTTTCCCTTATCTTCTCCACCCTCTGTCTCTCAATTTCTTTCTCCCATTCTTATTACTTATTATCATTATTCTTATTTTAGTTCATGTTTGCAATATACAATGACTACATTCGTTGTGGGTACTTGCTACATGTACAGGACACATCTTAAGTTTATTTTATAGCCCCTTCCCCTCTCCCCACCTTTGGTCTCTGCATCCCCTTCTCATTTGCAACTTATTAAATGCCTCCACCGACAGGCACTACCTGTTCTGGGCTTTCAGGCAAGAAGGAACATGAATAGAATAGAGGTGGTTACTGCAATCGCAGAGGTAATTCGGTGAGAGAGACTGGCATTTAACAAGCAGGCATGAATTCACCCATCCACGTATCCATCTATCTGTCCCTAAATCCTTCTACCCATCCATGCCATCTGTACAGTCCAAAATGTTGATAGGTGCTACAAAAGAAAATGCTAAGGTAGTCTTATTTTAGAATGGTTTGTCAGAGAATGCCATTCAGGAGAAGAAGGCTTTAAGATGATGCCCAAAGATATCCAGGGAAGGCTGTAGCCTGGGGAAGGAAGGACATTTTAGGCATATGAGGCCTTCAGTTAGAAGAGACGGGAAAATGAAGGAAGCTAAGGACATTTGGAGCAAAATGGCTCACGACTCTCTGACGTACTAACCATTTTACTTATTCATTTTACTTTTGGTCTTCCTCTGCTAAACTCTACGAAGAAAGGTGATTTTGTCTGATTCCCTGCTTTATCCCCATGCCCTAAATATAATAAGAACTTAATAAATATTCTTGAGTGCATTAATGCATGAATAAACAACTAAAGAGTATAACAGAAATAAACTGGAAAGTAAGCAGGGTATGATCATATAGGCCCAAAGATTACGACAGATGTTTAGATTTTATTCTTCATGCTGTGGAAAGTTGTAAGAATTTTAACAGAAGAATTACATTATCTGACGTATGCTTTGAAATGGTCCCTCCAATTTGAAATGAATTTGACCACGAAATGGAATTTTCTTTATTGGCTCTTCCCCTTCTTGCTAGAGTTCCAGATGCTGGTATGGAGCAGCCACCTTGAGGGTGACAGGCAGTGAGCGCGGGGAAGGAAGTCATCCAGTCAGGGTGCAGGAAGAGCTTGATTCCTTATTCAGAGCTACTATCCCACCCTTTGCTGCCTTTCTCTGTATTTCTTTTCTGAAAAACAAAAACAAAACAGTGAGAAAAAATGAAACTCTTATTTGGTTAAAACATAGCCAGCTAAAATTTCTTTATAAAACACCAAACTTACTTCTAACTGATTGTACTTGACTACCAAAAGAGCAAGAAAAGGAGAATTCTATGTCCACCCTCCTTGTCCCAAAGAAGTATTTAAATGGGACAATGAGTGAAGGACAGATTTTGAATGGGAGCAGTGTGTGAGTGTGTGTGTGTGTGTGTGTGTGTGTGTGTGTGTGTGTGTGTGTGTGTGTGTGACAGGAAGAGGAGGAAGAGAGAGAGAGAGGAGAGAGAAACAGGGAGACAGAGAGGAACGAGGAGAAAGAAAGGAAAGAGGGAGGAAAAGAGAGGAAAGGAAGAGAGAGCAAAGGAGAGGGAGAAGCAAGGTGTCAATTTTGGACATGTTAAGTTTATGATGCCTAAGATAGCAATGTGGTGATGTTAACCAAACAGTTGTTCATATGACCCTGTCATTCAAGGAAGAGTCTGGAATAGAGATACAATCTGGCAGTTGTTAGCATAAGATGGTATTTAAAGTCATGTAAATGGTTGAGATTTCCCAGAGCAAGAAAATGTAGAGATAAAGTGAAAAAGGCCCTTGGCTAAACCCTAAGCATTTCAACATTGAGAAGAAAGGGAGAAGAACTGATGTAAAAGAGACTAAGAAGAAATTGTCAGTGGGATGATGGTGGGGGTGATGTCAAGAAAATAATTTCCTAAGAGCCAACATGCAGAATGGGAGGAAGTTTTTGCAATTTATTTATTTATTTATTTATTTATTTAAGGTTTTTTGAGACAAGGTCTCACTTTGTGGTTCAGGCTGGCCCTGAGCTCAGCCTCAAACTCACATCACAATCCTCCTGCCTCTGCCTCCCAAGTGCTGGGATTACAGGCGTGAGCCACCACGCCCGGCACTGTGGTATGTGGTACTGGTTGCTGCTGGGCGTGAGTCTCCACACCCAGTATTGTATGTGGTTACCAGGATTGAACCCGGGCCCTTGCGCTTGCGAGACAAGCGCTGGAACCACTGAGCTAAATCCCCAGCCCAAAAAAGATATTTCTTAAAAGATGAAACAGATGACCAAAAAAGTGTATGAAAAAATACTCAACATTACTAAGCATCAGGGAAATACAATCAAACAACAATGAAATGTAATCACACCCGGTTAGAATGGATATTACCAAAAGGTCAAAAAATAGTAAATGTTGGCAATTATACAGAGTAAGGAGAACTTTTGTACATTGTTGGTAGGAATATAAATTAGTGTGACCAATATGGAAAAGAGCATGAAGTTTCCATTTTAAAAAGTAGAAATAGAACTATCATGTAATCCAGCAATCCTACTACTAGATATATATTGAAAGAGAATGAAATCAGTATACTGAAGGGATGTCTGCATCCTATGCTCATTGCAGCACTATTCACAGTGGCCAAGAGAGGGAATTTTAGATAGATGATGAATGGATAGAAAATAAATGGGATAACAATAACAAGGATTAAATCCAGTCATCTACAGAAAATGCACGGAACTGGATACTATTAAGTGAAATAAGTTAAGAAAAAAACCCCAAATACTTCATGTTGTCCCTTACATGTGGAAGATAACAAGTTGATCTCATAGGGGCAGAGGATAGAATAGTGGCGACCAAAGGCTGGGAAAGATCAGGGCAAGAAAACAGAGAGAGAGAGAGAGAGAGAGAGATTGTTTAATGGGATGTAGGTTAGAGCTAGATGAGAGGAATAAGTTCTAATGACAGGATAATTATGATCGACAAAATATATCATATATTTCAAAAAGTTCATGGAAGAAATATAAATGTTCCCACTACAAAAAAATGATAAATGTTCAAGGCAATAGACATGCCAATTACCCTGAAGTGATCATTAGGTATTATATACGTGTACTGAAATATCACAACATACCCCATAGATTTTGTGCAATTATGTGCCCATTAACCATTTTAAAGGAACAGGGATTTGGCTCAGTGGTTCCAGCACCTGTCTTGCAAGCACAAGGACCTGGGTTTGATCCTCGGTAACCATATACCATACTGGGCGTGGAGACTCACGCCCAGCGGCAACCAGTACCACATACCACAGTGCCTGGTGTGGTGGCTCATGCCTGTAATCCCAGCACTCAGGAGGCAGAGGCAGGAGGATTGCTGTGATGTGAGTTGGAGGCTGAGTTTAGGGCCAGCCTGAACCACAAAGCGAGATCCTGTCTCAAAAAACCTAAAAAAAAAAAAAAAATTAAAAATTAAAAAAAGATAATATGTATCCTAACCTCATCTTACTTTCATAGGCATTGTATTATGAATCACCTTCTGCCTTGGGGTATTATTTCTCTTTTTGTGTGTGGAAGGATTTCCTTCTGGGAAGAGACTTCAGCTCTCCAGGGCTTAGGCTACGTTCATCCTCTGGAGTTCCCCACAGAAGCACAACTCTTTATCTTGAAGTGATGCTCCATACTGCTTGGCAATGACGATCTGTGCCCACTGAGTTCAGAGAGAAAAGAAAAAAAAGATGTTAGAAAAAGTTAGTTGCTTTGGAAGAAGGGTGTAAATTGGAAAGTGCTCAACCTTACATTGAAGGGCTCATTGAAAGCTGCAAAATGAGATGCTTTGTCTGACAACAAAGGAGATTTTAAAAGGATAATTTTGAGACTTGTAGGTTATGGAGATGAGGAAAAGTCGGAAAGATGAAAGCAGTGATGGTGCGGAATCCAAGAACTCCCTGAGGTCAGGGTTCAGAAGGAAGGGGAGCTTTGACTAGAATTACTAAAGCTTCAGCTAAAAGCTGAGAAGGAAAGGACAGCGTGTTCCTAGGGCTGGGATGAGCTCGTGATGGTTTAGGGGAACTCTGAGACAATCTACATGCTGACCTTCCATCACGGCACAGTGTTATTCTCAGATTCCCTGTGGCATGGGCAACTGATGTCCTATTGTATGTGCCTAGGTGGTGGGAGGGAAGCAAAGTCCTGGAATAGAGGATCAAATGCCTAATCATTGATGAGTTCATATATTCATTCACATTTCAGTATTCCATTGCATATTCATTCAAATGAAATTACTATAGGCAAGTCTGGAATATAGTGGTACAAAAATCTAAAATATGATTTCACTGAACTCATACTGTAGTGGGAGTGATTGTATTTATAGGAATATGTAGAAAAAAATCCTTGAAAAAATAATTATATAAAATGATGAGAGCTATGAAGAAACAGGCATGTTGACACACTAGAGCCAGAGCCACCAAAGATGAATGCTTCTTAAATCAGCAGCACATATCACCAATTAATTTGATAAAAATGTAGAAACTCAGGTGACATCCAAGACCCACTTATCAGAACCTGTGTTTGAACAAGCTTTTCTGTTCCTTGTTAGCTAAGATTAGAGAAGCTTTGTGCTAGGGGCACTGTTAAGGGAAGGGAGATTGTTTAGAAGGTTTTTCTGCTCAAGTGGCACATACGCTGAGGCCTGCAGGAATACAAATTTCTAGGCAGAGAGGAAAGTGCAAGATGACAGATGGGAATAAAAACAATCTCCTAGAAGACCTTTTCCCTCTCTTCTTACCTGGCTATCAGATCTCAGCCTAAATCTCAGTTCTGGTAGCCTTCTACGACTCCCAAACTCCCTTCTCATGCAACGCCACCCTACATTATTCTACTCCTGTGTGACAGTGGTCCCACTGATTCATTCCCCAAAATGTCTGTGGTTGCAGGACTGAGCAGTTGACCTGTACTCTGTCTAGTGACAGTTAACGTGAAAATGAGAAATCCAGAGACAGTAGAGCTATTTTGTCAAGGCAGGTTATACCGTAGCTTTGATAAGGGCTAGGCTGGTAACTTCTTAAAATTCCTGGCCTTAGCTCAGGGTAGGGGAGTCCCACCCAGGGTGCCAGCAGTCCCTGCACACTTCTTTCCCCTTGACCTCACTGCTCTGCAGTGCTCTCTCATTGCTCTCTCCCTTCTTTAATCAGGGATGCAGGCTGCAGCAGAAGATACGGGATACCAGGGAGAATGTGTCACCGAATGGACAAGGTTAGGTGCTAGATGCATCCACGTGGTTGAGAACAAGTGACAGTTGGATCTCAGAAAGGGGTTGGGCTCTGAAGTCTAGGGATTTAGGGAATGTTGTTTGTGCCAGTTCTTCAGAAATGAAAAATTTTTTTTTCAAGTTTAAGAGGGTAGAGATGAGGTGGTGCTAACTGGGTGATTATGATGTGGAGAGTGGTGATGGTGGTGAAGTCTGTTTAAAATGGTGGTGGTGCTGGGTGATGGTAGCAGCAGTGGTGTTAATTTAGTGATGGTGAGTGATGTTATGACAGTGATAGTGGAGGTGAGTGGTGGTGGAGCAAATGGTGAGTGATACTAGTAATAATGACATGGCTGTGGTCTTGGTAGTAGTCATGGTACCCCTGGTGATGGTAAAGTGTACTTCAGACACCAATCACAGCGTACCCATGAGCATAAAATCATGAAAGAACTCATTAAATCCAAACACTAGGGGAAGTCCATTTGGTAGGGTGGTTGCAGATAAGATGGACAACTAGGTTGGAGCCAGATGTAAGGGCCTGGTGAGCCAAGATGGACCCATTTCCATTCAAGGTTTCAGAAGTGATGGACTTGGTTAGATTTGGCTTGTACTAATAATTGACTACATGGTAAAGATGGGATATCTTCTGTCTAAATTGCTTCTTATTTCTTAATTGTCCAGTTAGACACCCATAGGGAAGGACAAATGAGTGCATGAAATATGTACAAATCTAGGTTCTTTTAACCTTGCATCTTCAAGATGGTCATGGTACTAGTGAAATCTCTCAAGAAAGACATTGAGTTATCTCACTCATGTTTCCATTGACTTAGTCACTTACTACTTCTTTTGCTTATTCAAAATGTTTCTGACTGAGTGCCTGCAAAATTCAGTGCATAAGGTGTGATAACTTCTTCAGCCTTTGAGAAGATTAGCGTTTAGTGGACAAAAAGGGTGGTGGTGAGGGGAACACACAGAGCTGAATCAAGGATCCTGTGTGCCCACCCTGAGTTTGCAGATTAAGACAGATCTTTAACTTGTTCTTTCATCACTTTTTTTCTTAGTCTTTACTGAGTTCATGGCACTGTATTAAAGAATGGGAAGAGAAGCAAGATAGTTCTTGCCCTAGAGAAGTACAAAGTTTATAACTTAGAGAAGAATCTTCTCCAGGCCTTTTGTTGCTGCTCATCTACATTATTTATGTGCTTACATATGACTGGGGAGGGAGAGAAATGGATCTGATGATATTTTAAAGGTTCTTTATAAATGTAAGTTTTTATGAGAAAAGGCTTCAAGATTTGTAGAGAGCACTTTCATTAAGAATAAGCCGAAGTTAAGCTCTTTATTTTATGCTGTCTGTACTAGATGCTTTAAAAATTAAGTAAAAAGAATTAAGATTATTATACACATGCACCAAGTCTGTAATCATTATGTATGCAAATACGTACTTATAAAAATTTTAAAATTAAATAATAAAAAATGCTTCCAGAAGTTCCTTCTTTCCATCCGTATGTACTCAGAGTATGTTTTCTCAAGTGCTTGTCAAAGGTCTAGGATGGATTCGCTATGCTGGATTAGTGGTCAGTTTTCAAAACTGGGTGCAGGGCTTGGAACCATCTGAGGAAATTTCAAGACCCCCAGGGATGTGACTTGGGATACTTCATACAATGCTGCAAGGTACTGCTGTTCTATGTTCATGCTGGGCAATGTGGGTGGAGTAGCTGTGGGAACTTAAGCTTTCTGACTTTCTGTGTAACCAAAATCTCAACCCCCAAGTGTGTTGCAGTGACTGCTCTGACACGGAGCATGTCGCTTGGCTCCTTCCTGATGTCTGTTCTTTTTGCTCTCGGGACAAGAAATGGCCTAAACAATCTTCACAGCCAACAGTTGAAACAATATTTGTTTTGGTTTTGTTGAGCACTTTCCCCACTAAAACATGAACGTTTTGAGGGGGAGATCCCCATGTGTGTGCTTGACTCATTTATGCTTACAGATCAATTGTTTTAAGGAGAGACTTTATGTCCATGAAGGCTACAGAAAGCTTTACTGCCCTTTTCCTTTCAAACAGGAAGTTACATTTTTCTAAAAATAAACAAATGTGAACCCGGGAAGGTTTGTTTAGTTTCTAATGCTGACTTCAGGACCTGAGAATGGAGACTGTGCTTGGCAAAAAATGACTTCTCCAGGATCTATCTAGGCCAAAACATTCTCTCCTTAGGACCTGGCCTGTGCACTCTGGTAAACATCCTCTTCTCACCAGCTCCGAGAGACTCGCTGCCGAAGTTCCTCTGCAGCTTTGCTTGCTTATCAGGAGCATTCTAAAGCTGATGGCAACTTGGAAATGTGCTTTCAGTGGGGCACAGATTTCTGGCCAGTGGCCACTCCATGGAAAAAGCTTGAAGTTTGGAAATTTCAGCAGGTGTAAAGGCAAGTTGATGTTCTTTGTGCATGGGTGTGGGTTAGTCTCAAGGGAGAAGAAGCTTCTAGAACAGTGACTGTTCTTCTTAGGCAGCCTTGGGGTAGAAAGCACTTCCTAGGATTGAGCTCACAAAATCTCACCACAAGCCCTAAGAGCAAGGCTTTGTTATCTTCAGCTTTTAGATGAGAGAGCGAAGGCATAGGAAGGATGAATAACTTGGTTAAGTTGACACAACTAGTGAAGCAATAGAGAGAGCCCTACTTGCTCCCCATTCTGGTTTGGAGCTTTTAACTAGTACAACAGCAATACATTAACTCCAGGAAATTACAAAATATTATCACATGATTCAGGGGAACCTGAGTGGAAGACAATTTACTACCACAGACCAAAGGATTGAGCAGGTAATATTGGAAGATTTTTTTTTTTTAAAGACAGGGTCTCACTTTTGTAGTTCAGGCTGGCCCTGAGCTCAGTCTTGAATTTACACCAATCTTCCTGCCTGTGTCTCCCAAGTTCTGGGATTACAGGTGTGAACCACCATACCCAGCACTGTGATATGTGGTACTGATTGTTGGTAGACCTGAGTCTCTATACCCAGCATTGCTGTATGTGGTTACTGGGGATCGAACCTGGGTCCTTGCACTTGTAAAGCAGGCGTTGGAACTACTGAACTAAATCCTCGGCCCAAAATTGGAAGTTTTTAATGAACATGCTCAATGTTGAATCCTTCGGAAGGATTTAAGGCACCTGACACAGACCTGGCTGATTGGTGAATAGCAGAGACTGAATTCTAGAGGACCCTGGGGTGGTCTTAAGAGGAGTGGTTTTGGCTGCCCTGGAAGAATGAGTAGGAATTAGATGACTAAATAATATCAGATTTGTGGAATAAGAATCAATTCTTTGTAGGGGGTTACTTGATGAAAATATCTAAGTACACACTGTGAGTTCCCTTGGGCTGTGATATTGCGCTCTATAAACTCTTAAATACTTTAAGGATAGTAAGTGAATTTCAGTATGCAAAGAAACACTGGTCTATGCGGGAATCCTTCACTGAGAAGCAGGGGCAAAGCAAGCAGATGCTGAATCACAGATTTTTGTATCCACTCCAGCCGACCAATCATTATCAATTCTCCATGCATTCTAGGGTCACTCGCTGGCCATGTGACCCGTGGCTCCGAGAACATTATGCCTAGGTATATCTCTCTACTCTCTTCACAGACATGGTCACTGGTCCTCCACACTGCTCTAATACATTGCTCTAGTTCTCACCAGTGAGAAGGCCCACTTCACAGCTTTGGAACCAGAGACAGAGAAGGACTCAAAGCTTTTCTCCAGACGTATGACTTTGTAATCATGAAGCCAAAAAGTGGTGGAACAGAGTCTGATACCAAAGCCCTCATTCTATCCATTCCACCACATTATCTCCTTGGGGCGGAGAGAAGACATCCATACAGTTTAAGGTGTATTCTGGATTGGTTCAAAGTCCATATGTGATGTTAACAGCCTTACATCCTGTGGTGGTACAAGAGACCCAAACACCTGGGTAGATTTTCTTTTATCCAACCCAACTGGGACACAGCCCTTTGGCTTTCTTCATAGAACCCTCCTTTTGAAGTGTCTCTGTTTTCTTCATTCAGGAGAACAGATCAGCATCTCTCATGCATGGCCTGGCTCTGTGCCCATCTCACTTTTGCAATGAATTTAGCAACATCTGCTTTGCCCATTAAAGTGATTTTTCTCTTCCTGGCCCTGAGCCTGTATACTTGCTGCAATTGATTACCAGCAATTTCCTGCCCAAACCAGAGGGTTCAGTGAACTCTAAATTGAATTGTTGCTCACTGGTCTCTTTTGGACCAATACATACAGCTTACGTGCAAAATGATCAAGCCACTCAGTTCCTGAATCGATCGGTTGATGATTCTGGTCTAGCACAGGGAGGACCTGACGGGTGCTGTTTCCCATTTTTGCACACAGTGGCCGAGAGCTGTGGTCATCTCAGGATTTCTCAATGCAGACCTAAGCAAAGTCACTTTGCTTACAGTAAGGTGTGCAAGTGTGCAGTATTTCCTTTCCTTTAATTTTCTAATTGCAGCACTGTTGGTTTAAAGCTGTACTTGAGTGGAAGCTAGTTAAGGTGGATCTTAGGAAAATATGTAGCTCTGAAAGTAGCTTGTAAAGATCTCAGGAAGATGAGCCCCACTGTATCCTTTTGAAGATGACTGTCAAATCCCCTAAGTGATTTAAGCACTTTTTCTTTAATAATAAAAAGCCAAAAATGAAGCCCCACTGTTTCTCTGATTGGTAGGTTCCTACTTACCCTTCGAGACCCTGAGTGAGGTCAGCGCGCCACGATGCCTGCCCACCCCCATTCCCCGTATTCCTGACACATAATAGAGCCAGTGCTCACAGCCCACCCTCAGTGAAGGGCGTTACGAGTGGAGTCGGCTGCTTGCCTCGTGAGAAGCCTTGAAATTTGTTCTGTGCTCTGAGCTGCTCCTGAAGTGTCTCTCCTCCCCCACAGCCATGATGGCTTTACACAAGGACAGTGAGGAATTGGTGGTTATTTAGGGAAGTGGAACTCAGGACTCTCCTCCACCACATCGTTCTAAAAAAATCAAAGGAACTCATTATTAACCAAATTGCTTCTGTTTATTAGAGTGGTTAATTGAAATTCAGGTATCTAAAAATAAGACAAAGGTGCCATAAATGACTAAATCTAGTAAGAGTGGCAATTGCTTGGAATCATCTGAGGCATTGCCTTTTCTGTTTCTCTGAGAAGACATGCCTTATTTCCCCCACTCCTGCTGATGACAGACTCACCTCTATCAGCAGCCTTTTCTATAATGTGGCTGCTAATCCTCTAGTCTTGCCTAACTCTTCCACAAATATCTTTGGCCTTAAGCTTGAGGCTCTTTGCCTTTGTTTCTGGAAGATGTCTCTTGCTAGCATCACCATCAGGAGAAATATTAGACAAAAACACAGACTATCCCCAAAAGTATGGTTTAGCTTGAAATGGTGAGCCTTGTCCATCTTGGCCAAGTAGCTTCTGAGCTGAACCTCCAAAGCATCGACACACCCCCTAGAGATTTTGGCTCCTAGAAAGGACTGTGGTCTTTAATTCTTTATTTAAACCTTGTATATGGTGGTGGTTCCTTTAGACCTATTGAGGAAAAGGGCTGTAAAACTTTGAGTGCCTTTGAGGCTTCGTTAGGCTTCACATGAGGATGTGTAATCAAGGAAAAGATGTGAATGGTTTCTCTAGCTGTGAGGCTGTAACAGAGAAAAGCCTGGGAAAATGTTTAAATTCACTGCCCATGTTCTTTATCATGCATTTATCAGATGCAGCTAAAAAGAGGGCCGGCCTATCTCCATCTCCATGTGGTTCATTTCTGCTGCTGGCCACTTTTCTAGCTGAGATGCAAAACATCCATCCCCTGTCTAGAGTTTCTGGCTTAAGTAGACCCAGACTTGTCTAGGAGGACAGGATCACTCTGCGATCCAACTCGTCAGGCTTAGACTGAGTCCAGAATTTCAGGTTGAACCAATGATTAAGGGACAGGCAACTACTACAATCTATCCAGGGCTAATGAGAGCTCTCCATCATCCGTCACCACCACCGCCACCAAAATGGCAGCTAATGTTAAATAAGTCCTTATCATGTTCCAGGGACCATGTGAGCTCAGTACTTGATTTCATCTGAGATTTTCATACAGCTTCATGAGGTAGGATTTATAATCACATTTGATGAACCAAGAAACTGAGGCTCTTGTAAGTTAATATGTTCTAGACAAGTTTACTGAGAGTACTGGGGACTGTGGACACAATGGTAAAAAATATAAACACAGTCCTTCACTTAGGAAATAATTAACATATGCAGCATAACCAAGATTGGGACCTTGGTCAGTTTGAGCCTAAGCTTATCTTTTTTTTTTTTTTTAATTATCTTTATTGGTACATTAAATATACACATCATGATTGCACTCCATAATGGGGATTTGTACCAGTATAAGACACAACTTAATTCTCATTTTTTCCCATAGCCCCACCCACCCTACCACCCCCCCATATATATAAAATTTGTTTCCTTACTTTTTTGTTACAATCTCAACATTGTCCC